>CANUEY010146955.1:0-10108 GCA_948099555.1 Croton setiger | reverse complement strand
CCCCCCCCACCCCCCCCCCCCCCCCCCCCCCCCCCCCCCCCCCCCCCCCCCCCCCCCCCCCCCCCCCCCCCCCCCCCCCCCCCCCCCCCCCCCCCCCCCACATCTGTAAGCCACCTTTGAAAGCTGATCCTCCAATCTATCCATACTAAGGGGAGGGTCACGAGTTTTGCCTAGACAGGGGCTGAGGGTCGGCCTCACGTTAGTCGACCCAGTGATCATCTTACTTCCTGGAAACCAACCTATAGGTGACCCAGGATGCAAGTCGTGACCTTTTGACCATGGAGAGGCCCTAACCCCTTGGGCTCCGAAATTTGCGAGGCCCAAAATATCCTATTGGGCTTGGGATTCTCGGACATCATCACTTCAACTTTCCTATAAAAAAAAAAAAAAAAAAACCTCAAACGTCACTTTGGGGACAATCTACACACTAGAATTTCAATCATCTTTCATCTTTTGTATTTGAATATACCATAACAATTGAACAAAATAACTAAAATAACTAAATCATTCAATAAAGTAAAACTATGTGGCGGAAGAGTCATATTGTCAAAATTCCAAAATTAATATTATAAAAAAAATTAATTTGTAATATTAGTTAAAAAATCAGTGACAGTTTTTTTGTACATTAAAAATAATTTTAACATAATATACATGAATTATATCTAAGAAATTAGATGGAATGAAAATGATTATACCTAATAAATTAGATGGAATGACAAAATCATTGAATTGCACTAAATTATAAGGACGAGAGATTTATTTTGTTAATATATAGTGAGTAAATTGTAATATTGACCATATTTAAGAGATAAAATAATAATTTTTTCTTATTTAATTTTTTTAAAACTGTGGTTTAGTATGCTTTCCTTTATGAAACACTCACCTTGAACCATGAACACCCAAGCGTGTTTGGATAGGTGAAGGAGGTCATGGTTCTGTTCTTTTAATTTGGGTCGTGAACTTACAGTTCACAATTCATGAAATTGTTTAACGTATTTAAATTGTACTGTCAATTTACAGCTTATAAACGGTTCATGAACCAACAATTTGTGGCCTTTTGGATCAATTTTCCAAAAGGACCAGATTTAGTTCAAAATGGTAATGAACCAACGGTTTGTTGGTTTAAACAGGCTCTTGCCTCCTCTATAATCATATGGATAGGCATCTTTACAGTTTCCCTACCCAATAATTTATCTTGTCTGAAGTTAAAATATACCAAAATAAATAACGAAGCCAATAAATTTTTATTTAAGTCATGTCATACAAATTTATACAAGAAAAAATAATGAATACTTTATACTTAACAACAAAGTCACGAACTAAGAATTAATCATTGAACTCAAAACAGGTAAATCAAAGTAGAGGCAAAAAATACAGCAACAAAAACAAAGGGAAAAAAAGAGTGAATTGAAGCAAAAGAAGTTGCAGTTGGTGATGAAGTGGTTGAATCAGGAGTTGAAGGAGCAGTTCCAGCTTCTATTTTAATCTGAACCTTCATGCCTTGCTCGCAATGGCCTGCTGTTCCACATGCGAAGTAACGAGTCCCTGGTTTTGTCAATTTCACCATATCATTGCCTGTGTTCTTTGAGTCTACTGCACTCCCAATATCACATTTCTTATATGCACTTTCACTCCCCAATTCAACTACACTGTGTAGCCCTGATGTGTACTTGAAAACTGTTCATATTTGTAACAAATTAGTCCCATTAAACTAGTAATTTATTTTTAATAATTCATTTTTTCTTTTATTTAACATTAAAAAATGATAATGTATTTTTTTAAATTGCTTCTAAACATAGGATTAAAAAATGTAAACCCCGGATTTTATGGATATTTTATAAAGAAAGATAAGGGTTTTGATGTAAATAAGAAACTAAATTTTACCACATTCTGAAAAAAAGCACATGTTTGAAAAATAATCATTTTTAAATTATAAATAAAATATAAAAGGGTTATAAACATATTATAAATAATTTATAAACAAAACGAATATTCTTTTAAGAATTAAAAATATGTCCCTTTTAAGAAGCCATGCTTAGATGGCATTTTTTTTTTCTTTAAATATATTTCGACCTCATATTAAAAAAAACAAAAAAATTCTTGATAATCATATATGCTTTGGATTATGAAGCTAATTAATTAATTAGTTAATTTTAAGATTTTAAATCAAAAGAGTGGGATACTCTACAATATTGTTTTATCTAGGAAAAAAAAACACTTACCTAATTGATCTCCAACCTTAAATTTTGTAGTAGAAACCCATGAATTGAAATCAGTAGACTCTTCCCAACCTTGGCTTCCTCCAACAATATGTTGAGCAGCAAATGCTCCTTTTGCAATCAAACCCACAATAACCAACATTAAAAATATATGATGCTCCATTCTCACTTTCTTAATTAACTTTCCCTACATACCACCACCATTTATATAGTACCATATAAAAGCACTATGTCTCCATCATTTTTTTACATATATATCGTTCCCTTTATATTTTAATTAATCCCATTGTGAGAGAGCATGTTAGTTACCATATTATCCCTTGGAAACAAGTGTATGTATGTGTGGGTGAGTGCATCCAAGCAGGGCATTTGTGTAATTAACTAAGGAACAAACCAGCCAATGATACAAGTATTTAGCTTTTGGATTGCCTTAAAGCATAATCTAGTTGGTTAAGGGTCATAGAAACCAGAAGCTTAACGTTCAAACCAAGCTAGAAACAGAGTTGGTAATTATATTATGATATCATTGGTGGGCTTGTCTAGAACCTCCAATCCTTAAAAATTGTTCTGTCTCAACAAAAATCCCAATCTTCCAGACTTTGTGAGCTTTGAGATGATTTATGTATACATTATAATTTCTTTCGTTTTTGGAACTTAGTTGGATTTTTAAGTAATTATATTATTTATGAAATCAGTTCGAGACTTGAGAATGCAGTTGTGTTAAAATTTAGTAGAGAGTGTTTTGCTACTCTTTGTGCTCTAGCTCAGTTTGAATCCAGATTAATCAGCATTAGTGATTTGGTGACTAAAAATTAGACAGATAAATGAAAAAAAAAAAAGGTATATCTGAAATAATAAAAACAAAATGAGAATGTCTGAATTAGGCATTGAGAATTTGGATTCCAAATAGTATTATTATTGGAAAAAGAAGCATATGACAATATATAGCTATATAGGAATGTTTAGCCTGTCTACAGAGTTCCTGCAGATTGTTACATTAGGCTATTAATAATAGGAAAAGTGGTAATAAACGTTATTGATTTTAAATTTTATTAAAAAAAAAAAAGTGGGTTTAATATCTGCAAAATTGAAGAACTAGGGTTGTTGAAGCTTGAGGAAAGAATAAACTTGATTGTAGACAATATCTTTGGCATTGAATCCCATAACAAAATCAGCATGACCATAATCTCTCACGAACTGAACAGTAAGCTTATCTACATCATGCAGCTTCAAGTTGTCCAGCAATTGCTCCACGTCGCGGATATCCGAAAGAGCATCTTGGCCTCCATAGCTAATGAACAAAGGAAGGTCATTTGCTATTTTTGATAGATCATAAACTGGAGGTTTCGTATCTCCATAATGTTGCATGTTATTGTTTGGATTTTCATAGTTGTATTTTGCTACCACCCTGTCGCGAACAGCTGCAAGGCAACAAGTTCGTTTCATTCATTAAAGTTAAGATTTTATTTTAATTGTATAAAATTGATTTATATACTTACTTTGGGCTAAGTGCACCAGGTTCTTGGTCGCTGTTGATTGAGGCTCATACTTCAAGAACAGATCCACAGTAGATGAATTGAGGCAGCAGTTCTTGCCTTTTAATTTAATTAAAGTTTAATTAGAAGAAACTAATTTGATAACTATATGATTAATTAAGCATTAGTTAATCAAATTTGTACCAGTAATTGCAGTCAATAAGTCATAGCAGTCAACACCCGGATAATCACATAGAGCTTTTAGAAACTTTGATGCTTCCTGTCTGTTAACAAAAACAACATAAATGTTATTTTATTTCAATTATCTTTAATTTTGCATGAACTTTGATGCTTTAAATATGAGTAATTACCCTGTAGGATTGAACTCGGCGAGACCGAACATTGTAGTGATCTACAGAAATTAGCGGAACTATTATTTAAGATCATAGCTAGATTATATTAAATATGGCAGTGAAATGATGATAATACAGTAATTAATTAATAATTACCGACCTCACCCACAAAAGCTTTAGCAGCAACAACACCAAGGGCAGTGTTCATGTGACTTAAATAAGCAATAGGACTCAACAAAACAGCTGATTTTACTCTGTCTGCTAATAAACCTTCTGAGAATGAAGCCAATGCTATTAAAGTTCCCTGCAAAAATTATTGCATAATACAGTAATTAATTAACTTAATTAACAAGTGTTTAACTATATATAATTATTAATTACTACTACCACTTACCAGAGAATGACCAACGTAATGTATCTTCTGATAAGTGTGGACATAAATATGGTCGAAAACAGCTGGTAGATCATATGTAACCAACTCATCCCATGACCAATTCCAAAATTCCTGTTATTAGCAAAAGTAAGAAGTCTAAGCTACTTGCATTACTTTTTTATAAGCTACTTATTACTTGGAATTCAAAAGTTAAAGTACCGTAGCAGTACAATTAGTACAATATTTGATTGCTTATTTTTCAAAAAAAAAAAAAAATATTGACTTTTGACTTCATTATATAACTTGTGGATATGTAGATATTCATGTCATCTTATAAGAGTTTCTAATATTGATAATTAAGTGTTTAGTAAAATAACATACAATAATAATATATTAATAACTCAATGATGTTGTATAATATTCTTATAATGAAAAAAATTAAGAAAGAAAGAAGAGTGAAATCACCGGTTGATCTGCGCCAAGTTTGGTATGTCTCCTGCTAAATTTAGTACCTCTTGTATTAACAATCCACACATCAAAACCTTTATCCGCAAGAATTAATGGTAAATTTTGATCCGGTGCATTGAGAAGCCACGATATTCCATCCTAAAACAACAGATAAAATTCAAATTTCATTTTGGAAAAATAATTATTATCACACATTATAAATAACTAATCAAGCATTTTCTAGAAACAATTTCAATAATAATAAAAAATATAAATTTTGTTGATGAGCAAATATCTATTTTCCAACCAGAAAAACAACTATTTAGTTCATTGAAAACCAGATAAGGTGAGGAAATAAGTACAGCCCATAGGCGAAGGCTGCGGTGTATTTGTGGATTACAATATATAACTTATAATGAGGAAAGCTTAGAATCGAGAAACATCGATGTGCATCGTTTGTCCTAAAAAGTATACTATTAATAGATAAGAATGCTGATTTTTATCGTAAAAATGGAATACATGCGCACCTATGTAACGTAAAAACCAGTCATTTTAATAATCCTTTTAGAAAAATCATCCTATTTTGTACTCATCTTTGGTAATTAAAAAAAAAATGGTTTGGATGTAATAATATGGTGTCGTATTCTACTATTAGCTACGTCACTTTTGATCCCCTGAAATGGAATTTTTTGGTGAAGAAGTGGTCGTCATTTCATTTTCCTACACTTTTTTATAGTATGTGAAAGCATATTACCTATTTTGAGTGTGTCTTGTTAGATTAGAATTTCACTTTTCAGACGCGTAAATCAAGCCTCTACTTTTCCCCCATTGCTTTATTTCAGAAAACCATTATTACAAAACTTAAGCCATTCAAATTTCATTACTTTACCAATTTTAGCAGTAATTTGGACCAACTAAACTCATCATCATCAATCATCTTTTGTCTGTCTCCAAACACCTCTAGAATTTGTTTTACGATATATCCATTTTTATTACTCGAACTAAAAATGATCAAAACTAAAGAAAAACAGAGCAAATATATATATATACCACAAGAACACCATGCTGAATTAAAACCGGAGGGCGATTAGTGATTGTTGGGTCTGGAACACGACTTTCTGGTATTCTCTGCACATTAAGTATATATCCATCTTTGGTTCTAACCTGAAAATGAACACACACAAACGTATGATATAATTAAGCTGATGAATTGTAAATTTTTTTAAAATAAGGAAAAGGGTGTGGTACGTACTACAAATTCATTGCATCTGTAGCCATGAATTCTGACAGAAGTAGCACAAATGCCATTGGGGAAAGGGTCAGAAACATCTTGAGCATAGGCCACAACACATACTACGAAGCAGAGAAAGATAGTAAGCAATGCAGAAGAGAAGGCCATTTTTAAGCAAGTAGAGGCGTGTGTGTATTTGGAGTAGAGAGTGGGAGTGGAGGGTTTATATAGCAAGAAAAATGATTTGGTTCTCCATCCTTTATTTCAACCGACTCTCTTTTGACGTCATAACATTACCTGTTTGCTAAGGGAAATGGCCTCTGGGGTCCCAATCACGATAACAATTTTGAAAATTAGCTGAAAATTGCATATGAAACCAAATGTTTTGGGGTCCACATATTGTGCTACGTATGGTATAATTAAACAAGGATAAGGCAAATGGAAAAATGAGTTTGAGAGTGTGTTGTTAGGCTGTTGTTGATAGTGATGATCTCTTCAATTGTGGGTAAGAAGCAAGTTGTATGCAACATTGCACCTTATACGCACAATTTTATCAGAATGCATAACCTCAGAGCCTCTCTTAACATTCAAAACTTACAAAATTATTAAAAGGCAATGTATTTAAGCTCAAAGCCTAATTGCATTTTGTAGATAATTATGTGGTGGGAGCAGAGTTAATTAAGATGAGAAAGGAAAAAACAAAAGCTGAAGTAATAATCGAAATGGAAAAGAGCAGTAAGGAAATGAAATGATTGCGCCAAAAAGAAGGTCGCAGTCACAGTTTCAAAGCTGGCTTTGACTGTGGTCTGGTGTTCACATTGGTGAATTTGAATAAATAATTCCCAAATTTCCATTTTTGATGCAAAATATTTAAATAGAATAGAATCAACTATTGACTTGTGCGCTAGAATAGAATCATCACCGCTTCAACATTTTGCTGCTTTCGATGAGAAGTAGTAAGTGCGGATATAAGCCATAAATCCATTTCTCAATAAAAGAAAAAATTATAACCCATAAATCTCCGATCAAAATCAAACCCCTCTCTGAGAGCACTTGCATCAGGAGCCTGACTAGGACGGAGGAGAAGAAGTGAGCTGCAGTGGACTGCTGTATCGGGTGGAGGAGGATACGGTGAAGAAGTAGGGTGGCGCGAAATTCCAGAGGCAAACGGTGGAGAAGTCGGGCGCGCCGAGTGAAATTTTTTATTCATTTAGCCCAATGACATGTTGCCACGTGGCACATAGTGTGTTTATTTATTTTTCCAAAAGAAAAATTAATTTCGGATTTATGTAGGAAAAATTAGTATTTTTTAGAATTAAGTAAATTATTATTTTTTTGTAAAGTAAGAAAAAATATTTTTTTCTACATTTAAGACAAATTAGTAAGATGTATTTTTTTAATTTAATTAAAAAATAAAACTATAATAATTATTTTTTTTGCTTGTATTTTTTTTATTTATTATAAAAAATTTTAATTGGCATTTTTAAATTGATGAATTTTAACGGCTAAATAATATTAAAACAATGTTTGTACATATTTTGTGTAATTTAGCTAATTAATGGGTTGTTTTCATTAAATTGGATATAACTAGATTTATGTAAAATTTAAATTAGTTAGAAAGACCTTTTATTTAAGAATTAAGAAAATTTATAATATGGGTTTGAAGTAGATTACACAAATTTATAATATGACCAAAAATTTTATTTAGAAATATAAAAAGTAGTATGTTAAAAAAAATAATACAGAAATGAGGAATGAATTATATTTTGTATATGTGTGTAAGATATCACATCAGTATTTTTTTTAATTTTTAAATTTTATTTTTATCAAATCAAAATTTCAATTATAGAGGTTTACAAATTTGTGTTTCTATTATAAAATAATTAGAATCACTGAATTTAACAGCTTCAACGATTCCAATTTTAATTATTTTAATTATTTTATGTAATATTTATAATGCAGAACCAAATCTACAAACTTTAAATTTTTAAAATTAATATTGAAACTAAATATAAATAATTTATTATTTAATTTAAATAAAAAATAAATAGAAAAAGAAAAATCGTCCTTACAATATCATCTTTTCTATAAGATTTCATATAGTATCGTTAGGCTTCACATGGGTGTACAAGACTTCACATTGGTATTTTTTTTCTATAAATCTTACTTAATTTCATTCTTTTTATTTATACCACTAAAATTTCTCTTTTTACTTATTTTCAATTATATAGCATTTCCAATTTGTTCATTCATAGATCCAAATTAATTCGATTTTAATCAATGATTTCAATATAATAACCCAAATCAAATTCAAGGAAATCCACAAAATCTAAATTTACATCTACAAATTCCAACCGATCCGAATTTCTTAACTCAAATTCCATCAAATCTAAATTTTTCGCAAACATTTGCTCTCATGTCAACTTATCTTTACAATAATTGTTTTCAATTCACACATTTTAGCACATCCCATGAGTAATCCTCCTTCAAACTCTTTTATTGGGTGATTTCCAGGTGTAGGGTTAAAAATATAAACGTGGACAGTTTGGAGTTTAGAATTAGAGTTCTGGACAAATAAACGGAGGTAGCATTTGACAAATGCGGACTTCTAATTAATTTTAGTAGTCCACATTTGTCAAATGCGAACTTATAGTACGCATATGTCAAATGCGGATTTGGAAAGATTCGGCCGTTCTGACGGTAGATGACACGTGTCGTGAATGCAGGAATTATGCAGGCAACAAGTTCTCATTTCTCAAATGCGAACTTGTAGCTGCATAAATCAAACAACCGTATGCAGAACGGAAAAAATGATATTTAGAATTCATTTGCGTTGAAATATAGTAAACAGAGTATATTTTGAGAACATGAGGCGTTGAAAATGGCGTATAATGCTCCATTTCCGGTAAATATATATTGGAGTTCAGCGTTTCCACTGGTGGACGGCGTTGTCGGTCTGAATCATAGTCGCGCCGACGCAACAATTGTCATTAACCGTCAATTAAGTTTCGAGGAGTTTTACGATGAGGTATGCAAAGCATGTTAGGTGGAGAAAGCCGTTGTGCGACTGAAATTTACGCTGGTGTGGACAGAATATAACGGCTGCAGAAGATATATAATATTAGAGAACGAGCAGACTATGGTTTTGTTATATTTGTACGCGCTGAATTGGCCGGAATTGTATGTTAGTGCGGAACAGATAGCGAAAATTGCTGTTGCTGCACCAGTTGTTGCGGGTGAAAGCAACGGCGCTGCACGTGTGATTATGGACCATGAAGACACAAGTGAGGTAAACGAGAATGTGGAATTACCGATTTCAATGCCGCTTGAAAGGGAGAACGAGGATATTGGGCTTTTCCCGGAGGAGGATGAGATGTCTGCTTCGACGGGATCAAGTAGTGATGCTGAGTTCGTTCCATCGGACGATAGTACAGACAGCGAAGTATATCTATCTTTAACGTCAGGTTCAGGTTTTGTTTATGGTGATATAGGCGATGAAGACTCTGAAGAGGAGAATGCAGACAGTATTAAAATGTGGGATGGGAATCCGGAGAGTATCGACGCCGGTGTTTATTTCAAAAGCAAGAAGAGTGTGCAGGATGCTGTTGCTGCATGGTCTGTGAAAAGAGGTATGTCATACCGTACAGTAGAGAGCAGAAAGAAAACATGGGCTGTTGAATGTGTAACTCGCGGTCCGAAGTATCCGAGGGAACAATTGCACGGGATATTTTGTTCGTGGACCATTAGAGCGTCTGAGCAGCGAGATTTAGGGGTGTGGAGAATGGTTAAATGGGTACGATCGCACACCTGTGCAGGCGCGAACATTGGGCGGGATGATAGAAACATCACCTCTAAAGATATTGCCGTTCTTATTATGCCGCATATTATGAAGGAACCGGGTTACAAGGTGAAACACATTCAAACGGAAGTTCACAACCGGTTTCAGGTGCGTTAATGTTGATTAGTGTATGCATTATGTTTAGAGATTAGTAAATATTTCGTTCATTTTT
>CANUEY010146797.1:0-18300 GCA_948099555.1 Croton setiger | reverse complement strand
CTTCTTGAGGAAGCCATTGACGACATATTCTGAAGGAGGAGACAGAAAGAGACAGAAGGGAGGAACTAAAGTCAGAAAACGAAGAAATTGAAGGCTTCGACTCAGACGCGCATTGAAGCCTCGAAGAGACTTAAGGCGGCTACTGCCAGAGGGATCAACGTGGCCAACCGAAGGCCACAGATGATTCCTTTAAGATGAAGAAGGAAGATCAGAGAAAAAGGGGGGATGGTCTGGAGGGAGAGTTGAGAGAAAAAAAGAACCTTGTAAGCGTTCTGTTCTATTTTTTTTAGGGTTTTAATTCCATTCCTGGTTGGTAAACTTTTTATAACAAATTAGAGATTTCAGTTTCTGTATCGAGTTGGGGATTTTTAACTTAGAGTTTTCGAATTGGGGAAAATTAATTAAGGTTCCAATTCTGTAAATTGGTGAGTTCAAACACTAAAATTAAATTAGGGATTCTTTAATTGACAATGTAATCGACAAACGGATGTAAAGATTTTTGGAGTGCAATAAAGAATTGAAAGCTTTATTTGAAGGTACTCTTTCTGTTTCCTGTTTAATTCCAGTTTCCGAATTTTCTTTCTGTCGTTAAATGTTGATGCTCATGTGGGAGCCAGATTGAACTCTGGTCAGATGTATGTTTGAATGCTGTTGATTGTTTATTCCATTACCTGTTAAATTTAGAAAGATGATTATCTGAGTGGTGGTTTGCCTATTCTGCTTTCTGATCATAATGTCGTCCCTATCTTAGAAATGTTATCCTGTATGTTGATGTTGATGGGTGTTTGGTCCCTTTGTTCTCCTGCTTTGAGTTGAGTTAGGAATCAACATAAGTGTAGTGCTTGTTTAAAGTTGGAGTTGCTTCTATATTATCTGTAGCATGCCTTCAGTTTGATTCTCTGGAAGTCTGTTCCTATTATTCAGTTTATCATTTCCTGTTTGTGGTGTCTCCTACATTCTTGTTAATAGATGATAATGCCTGAGGTTCTAACCTGGCTTTGTGGGTCTCTGCTTCTGTGTTGACGAAGTTTGTTAAGTTAGGTTAATGGTTTGGAGAGTCATCCACTTCTGTTAGTTAGGTAGTGATTTGTTGCTTATTCCTGTTTCTCCTTTCTGTTTCTGATCTTATCTGTTTAGATAATATGCCTGCTTTTGTATGGAATCTTGATTAATACATTTATTCTGTTGCTTCTGAAGCATTCATTATCTATTATTAGCATGACTTCAGTTTTTATGTTGTTGTTTCTGGGTAATGTTTGGGATGTTGAGGTCCAGAATGCTGTTTAGACTAAGAAGCTCTCTATTTTGCTGTTGGTTCTGCTATGCTGTTAAAGTCAGTCAAGCCCCCACCCCTTTTTCCTATTTGATGTATTATATTTAACCTCCTGTGCTGGACCTAAACCGAGTAATGGGTAACAACACTAAACATGGTTGGATTTCTGAAGGATTGCATTTAGTTTATCTATGGCCTCACTTGTCTTGTTATTGCTGTCTGTTTGGGTTATAAATATTAAGAAGGTATTTCATGGCAGGCTAGTTTGGAGCTTTTGGTTTAAGTGAATTGGTGTATGGTAGAATGTAACATGTTGTTGTATATGATCATCACATATTCTATATTGTTAAGTGGCGATCTGTGTCCTCCCCTATCATAGCCTGTTGTTTATTTGGCTATTCTTTCAGTCCAATGCATGCTACTGTTTCTCAAATTATGCCTGCCAGCTTGTGTTCTTAGGTTGTTCAGTCTATGTGAGATCAATGCTTCTGCTTGGATGCTCCTGTTGAAGCTTGTACTTTCTGTGTATTAGTATGATTCTCAGTCCTGCGTGCTGTCTAAGATGTAAAGTTTGGAATTAATAATGTAACTTTGATCCATGCTATTTATGTTTTGTTTCCCTGTGGGTCTATGATGTCTCCCCTGTGTGCTGTTTTCCTTTGCATCATTCTGTTGTCAATATGCATTAAGTAAGCAGAAGCATTTGTTGTTAGGAGGAACATTAAAGTTATCTAGAGTAGTTGTTCTATGATATTTCCTACAGTGAGCATTATATGAACAGAAACTGAAACTGCATTTTTGGATTAGAAAGAACACATTATATGTTGAATAACCAGCTGTTGGGCTATGTTGGTCTTCATGAGAAGTCTGGTTGTTTGTTCTTAAAATTGGCTTGCCTTCTGCTTCTATATTTCCCTGCATTCTGAGCATGTATAAGTATGGATTAGCTCAGCCTGTTGCATACTGCTGCCATGGTTTTTGTTTGCCTTTGTTTGCTTCTTGCTGTTCTCCAATTAATTTATATTCACGTTACTTACTGCCTCTAGCTGCTCAAAGGTTCACTTAAGCTCGTCATGCATGAACAGTGCTTGGAATAGGAATAGTTTTGAGGAAAATGCATATGAGGGGCCTTTTAGCAATTTGGCATGAATGTGGGACTGTTTTGATTAAACTTTCAAATGGGGGCAAATTGTAATTTTCTCAAACTTCGGGGACCAAAATGGTAATTTTCCATTTTGGAATCAAATTGATAATTTGGCATGTTTGATGTGTTTAAAACTGTTTTTGGGGTTAAATCGCAATGAAAATAACCTTTTCGGGGCTGTTTTGTAATTTTGCAAAATGTGGGGGCTAAAATGTAATTTTACACATTTTGCATTTATATGTTTAATTAACATGTTTAATATGTTTTAGATGTTGTTTTATGTCGTTTAAATATTTTATGTGCCTTAAATGATAATTTTCTCGTCCAGGGACCTAATTGCAATTTTATAAAGTTTAGGGGCTTAATTGCAATTTTTTTAATAAACTGCCTTTAAATTGTTAATTTCGGGCGCCGGGTTTAATTTCGGGATTTATTTGGGTAGAATGTATTTTAGGAGATCGGTTTGTAATTATTTTCTCCGAAAATCGGAGAAAGAATAATTAGATTAAGGGCTGTTTTATTTCCGCAATTTAAATTTCAGCACTTTATCGCTTTCTGCAGTGTGATTTTACAAAACGACATTAATCACCGATTAAGAACATCGATAGCTGCTTTTCAAAATAAACAAGTCTTAACTTTAATTTTTCGGAAAATCAAATTTGGTTTTAGAGGCCGGTTTAAACCGAGCGTTAGTCGAAATTGTAATTTCGGCTAACGTACCCTACCCGCTTACCCAAATCTTTTGGTTCGGATTTTTGTGCCTTATCCAAAATTTTAAAACGGAGTCAAATTATTTTTGGTTTTCTAAAAACCGGTTCCCGATATGGGTGGCGACTCAAAACAATTTTTAAGACCGACTAGTTTCGGCAAACATCCAAAACGGCTTTGATCGCCTTTACCGGTTTTCAAACCGAACCGAACATTTGTTGAAAATCGAAATCCTGCAAAAACCCTTTCGATCACGAAAGGAAAACCGACCGTCGGCGGTCCGACCGGTTCCCGAAAATCGGGCCGTCTACATATAGCATATGGCATCTCTTCTCTTTTACCTTTACTTCTGGTTAATCCTGTCTTACTCTACACTATAAGCATATTCAAACATAACATGTTTTAATTTACTATATCACAACACACAAGCACTATTAACATATAATAACTCTACATATAATACAATGTCATCCACCATGCATATGACATGTCATACTTTATTTACTATAGCACATATTCGTTTAATCATAAGCATTATTAATATGTTACAAACCATATGACAAAAATCTACATGATAAAGTGATTCTAATGATGAAATGCGAGAGATAGAGAGATCCTAAGCTTCGGCTGACCGACCGAGAGCAAAGACGATGGAACTGACGCTGTCAGTTGCCCCAAAGAAAACCTGGAATCATATAAAGGCAATTTAATGAGTTGCGAACTCAGTAAATGCAAACTATATAATATAAACAAATCAATAAAACATAATTGCAAAATATTAAACAGAACCTGTTAAAAGAAATTATCTCTTAGGACTCCTCTTATCCAAATAATCACATATATAATAATCTATGTTACTTTACATATCCATATTAGTCAACATATGTTCATATATAACATAACATATAAACCAGACATGTAATTCGGTCAATCATAACTTATCAAAATAACATAATTCCAAATCATATTCATCGTTTCATAACATAGTAATATCAACTAGCATACCTGAAAACACATGGTGCGATTTGTGTGAGTCGCATACTCAGCAAGTACTAACAAAGCAATATCATTTATCAAATAAGGCAATTCATCAATGACATATAAACATTTCTATATATCTGTTTATATATATATATATATATATATATATATATATATATATATATATAATCATATCTTAAAATGCCTAATGACATGTCATTTCTTTTTCTTTAGTTGTGATTTATCGACCTAGTGTTGCCCCAGGAATTTCACGGCATATCAGTAACCATAGCTGGCCAGCAAACCTGTAAGACAGGAATATATCGTCGGTCAAAAAGGGATCCGTGGATCAACCTTAGTTATGCAGTATTCACCAGATCGTTCTGTATCTTATAGGACCCGTAGGTCTCTCTCTAACATATAGGACCCGTAGGTCTCTCCGTCAAATCATATAGCAACCGTAGGTTTCTCTCGTGAAATCTGCAAGCACTAGCTACGATAATCACAACGGCCATAATTAAGTTCTGTGAACATGTACTTGTAAATCATACTCGTCATATCGTCACGTTTCATATAATCATATGACTGGGTTTCATTACCCGTTAACAATAACATGTATATATATCATATAAACCAGATCAATTATCTCAACTGGTCGGATTTCAGTACAGACTCAGGAACCACAAACATATCAATTCATATATCACATATATCCAATTGGCCAACCTTCAGTACTGGTCCAAACAATATATCTAACACATATAACAACAGTTTCATACCTCACAGATGACCAGACTTCGATTCTAGTCTAAACAACTCAATTTAACATATTTGGCAATGTCACAAAGTTCATATCAATCACATATATGCAAGTGGTTTTAACACTTACCTCACTGTTGTGAACTTGGGTGGCGCTCGAGTTCCTTATCAAATAACTCAGCTGGTCAGATTTCAGGGCCGACTTAGGAACCACAAGCATCACAATTCATATGTCAAATATCTCTAAGTGACCGGGCTTTAATACCGGTCCAGACAGCTCAATAATACTATAACATCTTAATTTCATATATCACAGATGACCGAGCTCCAATACCGGTTCCAAACAGTTCAATTATAGCATATAACAGCAATTTCATATATAACAGATGACCGGGCTTCAATACTGGTCCAAACAGTTCAATATAACATACTTGGCAAATTCACAAAGTCCAAATCAAACATATAAGTAAGTAGGTTTAGCACTTACCGTACTGCTCTAAGCTCAGTTGGGTCTCGGGTAATTCACCCCACCCTATTCGAGGACTCGACGCTCCTATAATGCATAACATAGCAACAATGTTCAAATAACCAAATCAGAAATGCATATATGCTATGATGCATGATTTCATAATTAATCATTGAGTTATCTCTGTTTAAAAATAATTCCATATATATCAAATTTTAAAACTTATTTCATAACATAATAAAATTTTTATAAATCTCAATTTTCCATATAATAATTATAATTAAGAATAATTATAATTATTAAAACCAAAACTATATTTAAATAAAGCAAACAAATAATTAAAACCAATTTCATACTTAAATTCTTTAACCAAACATTTAAATTTGAATTTTCAGCCTCAAAATGATCTCAAAATAAATTTCTGACATCAAAAAAGGATTCAGGACGTCAAAATTAGGCTGGAAGGGCTAAAACATAATTTATAAAAGTTTCCAGGTCAAAAGTGTAATTATTAAAAATTGAGGGACCAAATGTAATTATCCAAAATTACCAAATCTGCCCAGAAGGGCAATTTTGCAATATCACAGCAACTACAGGGGTCAAATTGCAATTTTTATAATTTCAATCTGCTCGACTAAATTGAAAATAACTTAACATTCATTCTGCTGGACTAAAATGTAAAAACATTTAAAGTTCAGGCGTTCAAAACAGGGTTTACCGAAATCCAGGCACCATAATTGCGATTTACCGAAACGGCGTCGTTTTGGCCAGCCTGCATCCTCTTCTGCGTGCTTGGATCAAAATGCACACCCTTGGCGTCGTTTTTATCCGCGTGCCAACCTGCCTACCTTCCTGCCGAGAAAACCAGTCTCTCAAGCCTACTTCCCAACGACCGTACGTCCTCCTCCGGTGGCTTTTCGGCAAACTAATACTACGTCCTCCTCCGGTGGCTTTTCGGCAAACTAATACCACCTTTCTCTTCCTCTACACACCCTCTAGCTAACCGTCGGAGCCAAATTCCCAGAAACCCTCTGGATCAAAAGATAAAAGTCCCCAAAGTTGGCTCATCAACACTGCCTATTTAGAACCCAGAATCTGCCTATCTCTCAACCCAACTTCCAGCCACCTTTCTGGCCATCTCCGGTGGTTTTCTGGCAAACTATAATGATAGATCTCTAGAAAAACATACCCTCTACAAACCCATACAGCCAAAAGTCACATAGGATTCACCAAATGGAAGTTATAATCCTCCAAAGTTGGTACCTCAAAACTGCCCAGAAACTTAGAAGTTCTACCTAGAATTTTGTTCTCCTTATCCCACGATTTCCAGCCTTTTTCCCACTCAATATAACACTTCAAAAACAACTCATACACATCCTAGGACCACATTAAAACTATTTGATTGAAATTTTTGCTTGATTTTCCCTCTTTTCTCTTTCTTTTTCTTCCTTTCTCTTTCCTTTTCTCTCTTTCTTCTTCTTCCTATCTTTCACTAAGGAGTTCTACCCAAACCAGACTGTTCCAGCCTCTATTTCCAGCCTTCAGGACATGCACAAATCTCACACAACAATTCCAGCAGCTGCTTGGTTCTAATTTGGCCAAAAACTAATCATTTTTGCCTTTAACATAACTTAGTACTTAAGTTTTCTTTCTTTCTTTTCTTCAATTCATTCAACCTCACAAACCAGCCTATAAATTCATTCCAGCAGCCATTTCAAATACATTTTGGTGTCAAAATAATATGTAGAACACGTGTCTGAAGTTTCGTAAACATCGGAATCCGAAAAGTGGTCACTATTCGCTCGATGCCCTAAACCGAGTCCGAACACGACGATTTTTACGGAACCAAAACCGTACGACATCGTCGCACATTTAGGGTTCCAAAACTCTTTAAAACATGTTAATAATCATATATCAAAATATCAAAATCATTTGGTTCATATTTGACGCGATTTCGGCATTTTCCGATCGCGTGGGTCCAAAAACCTTACTTAGCTCCGTTTGTGTCTTTCGACGGCAAACGAGCCTATAACATAGCTTGAAATTCTTATTCAGATCATATATTATCATATTCAAAACATATCCAAATCATTTACTTTAAAATATTGCGCGTTTCCGACATGTTTCGGTCGTGCGAGCCAAAAACCCTAATTGTCTCCGTTTATGTCTTTCGACGATAAACGAACTTAAAACATACTTTGTTTAATATCTCTAATTCATATATTACCATTTCCAAATCATGTTCATGTCATATATCATATCAAATGATAATGCATTTTAATTAAAAATGCCCGAAATGAATGTAATTACGTCGGAATGACGTAGGTTAAGGTTTGGGGTGTCACATGGATAATCTGAGGTACTCCTAAATTTCTCTTCTATTTATTTTTTTCATTTATACAATGAATGGAACAGTCTGGTAACTAGACTGATGAATTATTTTATTTGGCTTTCCTTTCTCTACTTGTTTTATTAGTTCATTCTATTGTTTAATCTGTTAGAGAATATCAGAATTGATAAATAATTGGTGTATGATATCTCTATTTGGTTAAATTGAATATATTTGTTGTTTGGGTTTCTGTTGTGATTTCTAGCCATGAATTATGTTATGTTTATTACTGCTTCCCAGCTATAAAAATCTCAATGTCTAGTAATGCAATTGTTACTCACAATGGACATATCATTGATTGAAAGTTAGATGTTTATTTTATTCATCTTTGTTGATTTATCAGAATTCATATCATTTGAGCTTATTGTCTATCTTATTGTGTATTTGAGATATTATTTGATATGTTTCTTGATGTTGAGTCTTTGAGATATGTTTATAAATCAGAATAGGATGTGGACAAATGATTGAGTATGATTCTATTTACCTTTTCATTTAAGAATGTTTTTGGTTCATTTCAAGTTTCTTTTGCCTATAACATTCATTTCTGGTTCAAAAATATTCTAAGATTGCATTTCATGTTTGGTTCAGACTTTCATAGCATTTTGTTGAATCTCTGAGAAATCTTTTTTTGTTGGTTACATTATCATATGCTGTCTTGTGGTATTATGCTTGTTTCAGTTACATCTCCGTTTTCCATTCATTGCATAGATGTGTTTCTTTTCCTTCATTTGTAGAATCATTTTGTTCTTGAAACCAGACTACTTGATTCATGACATCTAATCTTATTGGCCTATTGTCCATTCCTGTTTCCTAGAGTCTTACTTGCCTATTGCCTATATCTATCTCCTGGATTGTTAGTCTACATTACCAAATCATTTTAGATTATTTTTTACATTACTATTTTTGCTATTGTTGATTCTGTTTAAAAGATCAGAGCATGGTAGAAACTGTTGTGGCATGTAAAAGTAGGGAATGGCAGACAGTATGAGTTGATAAAATTGAAATTTGTTTAAATGATATTTTGAAATTAAAATGTTGTATCAGTTGCTGGATTTGCTGAAGAGTATGTTAATATGCTGATAAAGTTATAAGATGCATGATAGGTAGACTGTTTTGATTGAAAACATGCAACATTAACCATTTGTGTAATTTGACACCCTTAAAGGACTGTTTGGTAATTTTCTTACAATTCCTGGACTGTTTGGTAAAATTATCATTTGTATAGGGTTAATCTTCATGTCATGACATAAAATGAGTCAATTCTGGAATTAAATAAATTAGGGGTAGATTTGTAATTTTTGCAAAATATGAGGACTAAAATGAAATTTTACATGTTTAACTCCAAATTATTGATTTTTCTTGTTTTAAGTGTTTTATGGACTTTTTTAGTACAATTGCATGTTTTAGGGGTTGTTTTGGTAATTTTCTAAATTTTAGGGACCTAATTGCAATTTATTTAAATTTTAAGTACTTTTCCATAATTTTGCATGTTAGATTTATTTAAATTTATTTGTTTTAAGGTGTTTTGGGTTTAATTTGGGGATTAAATGGGTAGAATGTAATTTTATTAGGACCAAATTGTAATTATTTTCTCCAAAAGTGGAGAAAGAATAATTAGATCTAAGGGGTGGACGTTTTTATTTTCCGCACTTTAATTTTTGCAATTTATCGCTTTTTGTTGTGTGTTTTGCGCAAACGACTTAAATTACCGAATTAGGAACATTGCTGGTCAGCTTCTCAAAATAAAATCTTAACTTAAAATTTGGAAAACAAAATTGGTTACAAAGGCCGGTAAATCCGGGCGTTAGTCAAAATGAAGTTTCGGCTAATGTACCCAACCCTCTTACCCAAAATCTTTTGGTTCAAACCTAGCCTTTATCTAAAATTAAAACGGAATCAACTTTTATTAAAATTTGGTTTAGTTTTCTTTAAAACTAAAATTGGTTCCTGAAGGGTGGCGACTCTAAAATTTTTTTAAGACCGACTAGTTCGACACCGTGATCCGAAAATGTTTTGTCACTGCTTTTTTTTTTTTGCAATAAAACCAAAACCGGAACATCAACAGTATGGACTTTGGAGACTTGAACAAGGCTTGCCCCAATGATGACTTTCCCTTACCACATATTGACTTGCTTGTTGACCGAATGGTTGGACAGGAGACAGTCTCCTTGAATGATCTTGTTGTCGGGTACAACCAGATAATGATGCATCCCTCTAACAAGGAGAAGTCAGCCTTCATCACAGAATAAGGCACCTACTATTATAGGGTCATGCCTTTTGGACTTAAGAATGTCGGGGCAACTTACCAAAGGATGCTACAATAATTTTTCATGAAATGATCCACAAAGAAGTAGAGGTATACATGGACGACATAGTCATTAAGTCAAAAACAACTGAAGACTATGTTCATGAACTTGAGTAATTCTTCCTTAGACTTTGAAAGTATAATCTAAAGCTTAATCCAGCCAAGTGCCTGTTTGGTGCAGCATCGCAGGTATTCCTAGGTCATCTAGATAGTCGAAGAGCTATTGAGATTGATCCTTCCAAGTCAAGAGCAATCTTGGGAAATACCAGCTTCGAGAACCGAAAAAGAAATTCGAGGTTTTTTGGGGAGACTATAATACATCAACCGGTTCATCTCACAGTTGGCCGACACTTGTGGTCTGATCTTCAAACTCTTCAGAAAAGGAGTTTCACAAGAATGGAACAAAGATTAAAGCTTTTGACAAAGTCAAGCAGTATTTACTAACTCCACCAGTGTTACAGCCTCTAAGGCTAGGAAAGTCGTTGCTTCTTTACCTGTTAGTAACAGATGAAGCTATAGGATCCCTATTAGCCCAACAGGCAGAAGATACAAAAGTAGAAAATGCTATCATTACCTTAGCAAAAGGATGCTTGAGTACGAACTCAAATACAATTGAATAGAGAAGTTGTGTTTAGCTCTAGTCTAGACCTGCATAAAACTGCAGCACTATCTGTCATCTTTTACCACTTATGTCATTGTAGAATCGAGTCCCTTGAAATTCCTTATGTAGAGACCGATTCAGAATAGCAAAATGGCTAAGTGGGTATTAGTGCTTGTAGCCTTTAATTTGAAGTTCATCCAAGGAAAAGCAGTTAAAAATGGAACCATAACAGATTAACTAGTTGAATTGACAATTACAGATCAAAAGAAAGAGATAGAATTCCCTGATGAAGATCTCTTGAATATAGACGGTTTTGTTTGGGAGATGTACTTTGATGGAGCTTTCAATTATCATGGCAATAAAATTATGGTAGTATCCAAAATTCCTTATGGTGAATACATTCCAATTGCAGTCAAGCTAAATTTTGATTGCACCAACAATAAAGCAGAATATGAAGCTTGCATCAAAGGATTAGAAGTAGCCCTAGGTCAAGGGATAATGAATTTGAAAGATTTCAGTGATTCCAATCTGATAGTCTCTCAAGCTTTGAGGAAGTTGAAAATAAAAGAAAAGCGTCTGATCCCTTACCTGCAACGCTTGGATGAATTACCTAAGCAGTTCGATGTTCTGACATTCAATTATTTTCCTAGAACAAAGAATCAATTCGTTGATGTTTTAGCCACTTTAGCCTCAATGATTGATGTTGGGGAAGGAAGGATCATTCGGCCGTTGATAGTTCAACTCCAAGAACAGCCTGCCTTCATAATGCATATGGTAGATGACAAGCCATGGTATTAGGATATCCAGAATAATCTCAAAATAAGACTTATCCAGAAGGATCATCCAAAACTGACCAAAGAACAGCAATAGGTTATATCCTCAATGGGAATATGCTTTATAAAAGAGTGGGGAATGAAATTCATTTAAGATGTGTGAATGAAGCAGAGGATGAATCAATTATGGAATCTGTGCATGGCAGAGAATCCGGCCCACACATGCATGGAATGGCATTAGCCCGAAAAATTATGAATTTGGATTACTATTGGCTAACCATGAATGCAGACTGTTTGAAACATGCGTAGAGGTGTCATGAATGCCAGATCTTTGCTAAGCTACAAAGGTAGCCACAAGTTGCTTTAAATCCCATCACTTCACCATGGCATTTTACCATATAAGGGATAGATGTAATTGGAAAAATACATCCTAAGGCTTCAAATGGTTATCATTTCATCCTAGTAGCCATGGATTATTTCACGAAATGGGTTAAAACAGCTTTTATTCGATTCTGAATGCCACACAGTTTGTCCGTACCAACATCCTTTGTTGGTATGGAAAACCTTTTGAGATCATTACGGGCAACGGGTCTCATTTTTAGAAAGAATTTGCAGACTTATTGAAGGATAAGAAGATCCAGCATCATATGTAACAACCAAACTTATACATATACGTCAGAAAACATGCCACTTTTTTATATCAAACATTTAACAACACTAAACATTTAACATAACAATAACCAATTTCAAACATAATAGTTTACAAACCATAATTTACATATATCATAATAAGTTATAAAAAACTATTGACAATAAACCAAAATAACGATATCATTTATACTTACATGCCAAAACATATGATTATTCATTATAAAACATAATATAAACCAAAATCTATATGCCACTATACATATGATGTAATACGAGGGAGGGAGACCTAGGCTTCAACTGAACCGACATGTGCATGTGATGGTGAAGTGCTACACTTCACTCAAACTGCAGGCCTGAAACATAAATTGCAATTTTGATGAGTCGCATACTTAGCAAGTGTAAACTAAAACAATTTAAGACAAAACTTAAAACATTTTATCAAAACAACAGTTGAATTGTAATAGGTTATATTCTAATTTTATTCATCAAAACATAACAATACACTAAAGCAAATGACATGTATTTTCATTTAACTTCGTAGTGATCCATCAAGCCAAGTACTGCGCTTGGGAATTTCACAGAGCATGTGACAATAGCTGGCCAGTAACACTAGACTTGAATTTTTAATAGGTCGATCAGAAGCACTAAACTTGAATAAATTATAGGTTAGTTCATAATACGACCCGTAGGCCCATCTGTAGCAATATGTTGACCCGAAGCTCTATTCGTCAATTCATATAGAAACCCGTAGGTTTCTTTTGTTAAATTTGCAAATATTGGTCATGACGATCACAACGGCCTTAATTAAGTCCTGTAAGAATGCATTGACATGGCATATGAACATTTATCACAATATTTCATATAATCCAATGACCGGGCTTCAATACTGATCCAAACAGTATATACATCTAATAGCAAATCTCAATAAGGCAATTGGTCGGATTTCAGTATCGACTCAATGACCAAAATCACAATATTCAATATTTAATAAATCCAAATGACCAGGCTTCAGTACCGGTCCAAACAGTTCAATAATCATATATTCAAAGTCAAAAAGTCAATTGACCGGGTTTCAGTACCGGTCCAAATAGTTCAATAATAATAATATTCATCATTTCACAACATCACAATTCACAAACAAAAATCAATAAATTTACACTTACCTCAATGCTGTGAGCTAGATTAGGTCTCGGGTTGTTTACCCTGTCCCCCTCTAGAATTCGATGCTCCTATATTATAAAGCATAACCAATATTCAAATTATCATATAATAGTTCATATATAATATGATGCATGATTAAACATTTATCTCTTTTAATTAATTTAATTCCATTACCAAATAATATTATTTTCTTTGAATTCTAACTTAAATCATATATTTTCTATATTAAAAACACTATTAAAATTATTTATCAAACTTAATTTATCAAATATTAATCATATTTAACAATATTTATAATTATTAAACTTAATTTATTAGCCAATTAGTCCAAACAATAAAAAATAAATTCAATTTAAACCAAAAAAGACTTAATTGAATAGTTTTTCAAAGTTTACTAGGATTAATTGAAGTCTGGCAGCAAGTTTTGGGGTCAAAATATAGTTTTCAGAAGTTAATTTGGACGGAGGGACTAAATTGCAAACATTTTAAACTTTCTAGGGGGCATAATTGAAATGCGGTAGTAAGTTTAGGGGCCAAAATATAATTTTCTAAATTCAATTTGGGCGGAGGACCTATTTAAAAATGTGCAAGAACTTTAGGGGTCAAAATGTAATCTGTTAGGAATTAAATTTGGCAGGACTAAATTAAAAATAATTAAAACTTTGCTGGAAGGACTAAATTGCATTAAATTATAAACTTTAGGGGTCAAAATGTAATTTTACAAAATTCAGGTACTCAGGAGGAAATTTTATCAAAACACAGTCTGTGCTACCGTTTTGATTGTCTTCTTTCTCAGACCCAGAAATCTGCCCGAAAATCCTGCTACTGAACCCAACTTTCAGGCGGTTTCTCGTCACTAATCTCTTCTCAGGAACACCCTAAGGCTATCCCAAAACCCCAAAGTTACTCATGCAAGCTAGATTATCTTCTTTTTCTCGCCACAGTCTCTGTTTCAGGAAACCTTATTATTTTCACTATTTTTCTTCGTTTCTAGCTTTTCTCTTCCTTCTCTCACTCCTCTAATCTCTTCTAATACCTCTTGAGATTACATAGGAGCCATAGAACCCAAGCTTTCTTTCTTTTTTTTTTTTTCTCTTTTCTTTCTTTTTTCTTTCTTTTCTCTCTCTTTCCTCTCTTTTCTGTTTTGGCTTCGTGCCTACTGTTTTCTTGCCTCTTCCACCTCTTCACCTTTTCATTTAGACCCTTAATCACTCCAGAAACAAAACTAATCAACCACTTTTACACCTCCTACTTCATTTCACTTAAACTAATCAAAATTACCCTAAAACCCTATTTTAACTTATCCCCTTTGTTTCCCTTTTTATTTCCAGCCCAAACTATATCATTAAACACATTTTCTTTCACTTTTAATCTCAAAATAATAATTAAAAACAATGTTTGAAGTTTCGGCAAAATCGGGTCCGAAAAATATTCGTGGCCCGGTTGGCGCCCAAAACCGACTCTGGAACCTCGGCGGAGACAAAATCATACGACGTCGTCATAGTTTTAGGGTTACAAAACAAATAAGATTCATTTAAATATCCAAAACATCAAATTCCGAATTCATTTCTTTTAAATTTTTCCACGTTTCCGACGTTTTATCAGTCGCGATAGCAAAAACCCTAAACAGGTTTCGTTTACGTCGACCAACTGTAAACAAGCCTAAAACTTAACTTATTCACATTCTTAACTTAATTCAGTAGCATATTCAAATCATTAATTTCTTAAAAAATAGGAAACTTCTATTTAAAATGATGTTTATGCGATGAGAAACATGAAAATGCATGTTATGCTCAAAATGATGTCATGAATGAAGCTTGGTTTTAGTTAGGGATGTCGCATCTTCTTCTTACAGACCACAGACAAATGGGGCTATAGATGCAGCGAATAAGTCCATAAAAGTCATCGTGCAGAAAATGATTAAAAATCATAAGGGTTGGCACGAACAGCTACCCTATGCCTTGTGGGGTTACAGAACTGCAATCTGAACTCCTGCTGGGGCAACATCGTATTCCTTAATAATATAGGATGGAAGCAGTACTCCCTATTGAACTAGAAGTTCATTCAGCCAGAATCATCCAAGAAAGCCAGATCAATGAGGCTGATTGGATTAGTAACTATCATCATCAACTTTTGGGTCTAGTTGAAAAAAGACTACAAGCCTTGCATCAGATCCAGACATACCAAAAACGGACGGCTAGGCATTTCAACAAGAAGATCGAAGATCAGAAGTTGGAAGAAGGCTATCTAGTTTTAAAAGAAATCAGAGCACCAGTCATAGATCTTTGTGGGAAGTTCCGTCCTCAATGGGCTGAACCCTACCTTTTGAAAAAGATACTTTTCGGTGGAGCCGTCATCTTGGCAGATCTAGATGGTTTAGAATTTGTAAACCCATGCAATTTAGATCAGTTAAAAAGATACTATGTATGAACACTCATTGTAAATCACATGCATTTATGTAAAAACAAGAACTACGTGAACCTGATTCTCCTTTGTAGAAAAAGAAAAGGAAAAAAAATGTATTACGGAGATACATAGGCAACCTCATGGGTTCGGTTCAAAATTAATGACATTCACATTTTCATTTCATTCTCTTTGCCAATAAAAAGAAAAAATTAAAACTAAAAGCTCGCTAAGTCGAAAACCCGAAAGGACGACTTAAGCAAGAATTAGAGCGAACAAACAAATGAAAGCTTGCTAAGTTGAAAACCCAAAAGGGAAGCTTAAGCAAAAATAAGCAGCTCGCTAACCCAAAAAGGGCGGTTTAGGCAAAAGTTAGAGCTAAAATGAAATAATAAAGCAGAATTGTACTTGGAAACTCATATTTCTGAAAATCAAGAATCCAAATTGAGTCACAAGTCAAAAATCCAAAAAATAGTCAAAACTCTCAAAATGAGTCGAGTCAATCAAAAAATTCTAAGTCTCCCGCTGTCTACGAGGGGCAATGTCATCAGAGTCTTCCTTAGGTTCTGAGTCTTCCTTTGACTCTGTCACCTTAGGAGTCAACTTAATTTCTTCATCAGTCGTCTCACCATTGTTAGTAGAACCTTGAGCCCACCCCTCTAGTTCACTCAGTAGGGCACTCTTCTTAGCTTCTCAATTGGCCATACTTGGGAGATAAACCAAGATCGGTACTCAGGAGAGGTCTAAACACTTGAAGGATTAGGAAGGGGAGGGGTCTCACCATACGATGATATCTAAACCAAGCCCTAAGCACAATGCGAGTAACTTTCCTGGTAATAGGGGAATCGTAGGCAGGACCGTCCAAAATTGAAACGATTTGGTCTATTCCCATTAGCTGCAAGATGCGCAAAGCACTATACCATGAACAATGGGTAAGGTTTGGAAGGAAAACTTGCATGTGCCTCAGGCTAGCTTGCACAAAGCATGTGTTGTACCATGGAATGTACCACTGCACATCATTTGGACCTAATTCCATTAACCAAGAGGCCCATGCATCAAATAAAGATTGGGTGATTAAATTCTCCTCATCCGATACTGCAAAGTGTTATAATGAATGGAACCAGGGACTGCAACCACTCGAAGGTGATCTTTCAACCAAACCTGAAGGATGACTGGAGAAACAGTCCAGTCATTGTAACCCAAGGATGCTTTGTCCAAGCTTCGCAGGGTTTCCACTAGTACAATGCCACTAATACAGTTCATCTCCTTCATCTGCCTTATCAGAGGGCAAAATCGAAGATCTCCAAAGCCTGGGTCGTTATTAAACAAAAAACCAACTAAAAGGCAGAAAAGAAAGGCTCGCATCCTGAGCCTCATCTGTTCTGGATCTTTAGGGTTTGCCTCCAGAAATTCATCTATCAAGGATGACAGATCCACTTGCTTTTCATCCACTAACATTGTTTGAGCATATGCCTTGGTAAAAAGACCTTCAAAAGAGCTCAAATAACCAGACTTAATCTCTCACCTAACTAAGGGCCATTCGAATCACATCCTATAATTGCGCAAAATTCCTTAAAAAGAGGGCACATCTCTTCCATCATAGCACCAAAACGAAAGATGTGTGTGTTGATGCTCGATTTTTGACCCCTAAAATCTAAAAGAAAAATGTTTAAGGAAAAAGAAAGTACATTTATTTTATTTTTAATTTCTCCTTATTTTGTAAAAATTGAGAAAAGGGAAAAAGGAGGAAAAAATATTAAAAGAAGAAAAGATAAAAAAATAAAAGTGAGAAAAATTAGAAGGAAGAAAAAAGAAAAAAGAAAAAAAGTGAAAAAAATAAATGAAAAGGAGAAATTTGAGAGAAAATAGAAGAAAATGTGAAATTGGGAAGAAAATAAAGGAAAAGGGTCCAATTAGGAGAAATTAGAAGTAAAGGGAACAAATTGAAAAAAGAAAAGAAGGGAAGGAAGGAGAGAATTGAAAGGAGGAGGAAAGAAGAGGGGTAGAAAAAGGAATTAAGGAAAAGAGAAGGAAGGAAAATGAAATAAAGTTGAAGTGAACCGGAATTGGTTCGGTTCAATTTTATATCCCCTGGTTTTAGCCGCCCAAAACGACGCCGTTTCATTAAAACTAAAACGCAGAACACAGACCCAAACGACGTCGTTTTGAGGCTAGGAAAAAAAATAAAAGAAACGAAACAGAAGCCCGAGGCTTCGAAAGGTGACAGACGAAGACGATCGAAGAACACAGAGGCAGAGATAAAGAGGAAATCGAAAAAGTAGAAGGTACAGTTGGAATCGAAAACAAAGACCGAGAAAAAAGGAAGATAAGGACGCGGAGGAAGAGAAGAAGGAGGAGACGACTCGAGCTACAAAAGGAGACTAGGGTTTCTGTAATGAAGAAAAAAAGATTCTAGGGTTCCAGAGGGTATAGGGGGCTTCGAGGAGGAAAAGTGAAAGGGGAATCGTTGTAAAAGTGAGCCTTCGAAAACAATTTAGGGTTTTAAACAGTTTTAGTTACTGTTACTCAAATTGGGGGATTAGGGTTTAGTTGTAATTGTGAATTCGCTTCGAACCCTTCTAATTTCTGAGTTGTAAAAGGGAATTAAGACTCCTAAATTTGAAATTAGGAGTCAATTGATTCCTACTGTTCTTCTTTCTTGTTCGAAACAATTCTGTTTTTCATT
>CANUEY010146783.1:0-19536 GCA_948099555.1 Croton setiger | reverse complement strand
GAAGTAAAAACGAAGAAGAAAAATCGAAGGAGAAGAAAAAGAAAAAGAAGAAAGGAAAAATTTGAGATAGAAATAAAAGTAAAAAAATGAATTATTAAATTGGGAGGGTATTTTAGTACACACAATAATATATATGCTATTTTTTTAATTTTTATAAATTTGTGCTATTTGATTTTTTTCAGTTAAAATATATGCTATTTGGTTATAATACCCAATATTTTAATATATTGTTAGTTTATTCTAAAAGAAAACTTGCATATATGTTTTAAATGAATTATTTTCGGATTCTAACTTTGGTTTCATTAGATTTTGTATTTAAGTCATTCCAACTCTATTTTTATTTTTCTTTAATCTTATTATTGAATTCAAATTATGATTGTTTCATCCTCGATGAAATATTTCTTTTAAGTACTTTTTTCATATTCCTTTTCAATACTGTGAAATTTAAATTTGCATTATAATTATTTTATTTTAAAATATTAAATTCTAAAAAATGGACAAAAAGAAAAGCTTGGAAAAAGACTTTGGAAATACTAAGCATTGACATAAAGATTAAATTAGAAGATTGGAGAATAAGAAAATACCATAGAGATGATCAGAGTTATGATATTCATTTACTACAATTTTCCTTGAACAAATCATGCCATTATTATAAACAAGTTTAAACAATAATAATAACAATATAAACTATGAGACATCATAGTAAACTTTCTAATTTCTCTATCCTCTGTACTTGTAAAATGAAATGCCAGTCAACTGGACATTATTACAAGTATGTATAATGTTTCTACCTATTTACTTTCCTTTACAAACTCAATTGAAGGTCATAAGAACAGCAAGCAACAAATCATTCCATAAATCCACAGGGCCAGGCAAGCACCAATGTACACAATCATTATACCCTTTCATCCATTTGTTACCCCAGTAAGCTCCTGGGTGCCCATCTCTTCTCATTAGCATTGCTCTTGTTACATCCAAAACTCTAAACCTCTTCTTCCTTTGCTTCTTCATCGCTCTTTCCATCTCCTCTACTTGCATATTCCTGATCTGCCACTCGCGGCCTCCATAATCGACCTCCCTTTCGCTGATAGGACTAGTTCCGTTGCAGCTACCTCCAGTGTCCCAAGACCCATTCTCAAAATGGGATGGTGAAAATGTCCTCAATAACGTCACCATACCTTTCTTGCAATTTTTGCAGTTATTAATTTGGGTTAGTGCTGATCTAAATGCCATACTAACAGCAAAATTGACACCTTTATCTGCAATATTTGGTTCATTGCAATATACACATGCTATTATATTTGAACCTTGATGTAAGTGTATAGGTCTGAAAAACCAATGTCCACTAGAGATTATAATGTAATCTAGAGTATGAAGTTCCCTTGCCCAGTTATTGTCGATCCTGTCCAAATAGATGTCGTAAACGCCGGAAGAAGTTCCGTTGATCGTTCTTTCTTCTTCGGTGACTAAAAATTTTGTCCAGAGGATTTTCAGGGTGAAGTCATAAGCAGGAAAATGCCAAATTCTGTTCCTGTCTTCCTTGTCCTTATATGCATCTATTGGAAATTCTACCTGCAACATAATAGTTTAGTTTAGTTTAATTTATATATAGTTTCATAGAGTTATTATTCTAAGTTCTTCAACAACTGCCTGATTGAATGTATATAGAATCATGACCAGGAAACAGCAACTGATTTTGTTCATTCCATTTTAGTAACGGTGTATAATCTATTATGCCTTTTTGTTTTTAATTTTCAGTTCACATTGTATTTATACAAAATAAATTTAGGTAGTACTAGTTTTACTAAAGTTAGTGCAACAAGGTTTTTTATATGCTCAAATTGATTCTATTACCCTTGTATTTTCTTTCTATCTGTTAGTTATTATCAAACCCTTTAATTCTCTACTTTTTAACTTTTGCTTTTGCTCTTAATTCATGAGCATTTTACAAATGATGTCATCTCCTTCCCATCCAGCAACAATGGCGAGACTGAAAATCCCATGAAACTCAATTCTCAATTATGTAGAAACACTCAAAGATAGAAATACTGTAATACCCAGATTTATAATAGTTCAGATAACTAAACCATTTGAACTTCTCTCATCGACTAAGTAGTCGAAGTTATCAATTTTATTACCTTGAAATAAAATATTCTTCTTCCTCAACTCAAATTTCTATAACTTAATTCTCATGGTTTTCCTTCGCACACCATCAATTTCAATAGCATCTGCAGAATTTTGAAGACCAACAACAACAAAAATTACTCTTACTTTGAAAACACATTTTCTCTTCTTCCAGCTAAACAATTTTGGGCTTGTTTAATATCATCCATTTCATTAGCAAATTGAATTTCATTCTCTTCATGTATCCATTGTTTTGATAGAGTGGAGAAATTTGCTCATGCAAAGGGATTTTTTTTTTTTTTTAAAAAAGTATTCGTTAGATTTATTTATGAAGCCATAGACATTATTTCAAACGTAAATTCATAAATGTAACGAAGGAGAAAATGAGAAAGATAATTTAAAAGATCAAATTCTTCGCTCAAACCTGAATTCTACCACATAAATTATAGGCTAAAAATCAAATCTAGTTTCCAATGACTATTTATTCTGAAGAATTATTTATTTTTGTATTTGGATTAATTGCATGAATTCCGATTATGGAGGGTAACTAAAAGGGTTTCAAAATATACATAATCAATTTAGTAATAGCGAAGGTTATTATGTATCAAAAAAGAAAAAAATAATAAAAAAAGGTTATTAGTTGTAGATACAATTTACACTAGCTTATTCTGAAAAGGTTTTGATTAGCAAAATAAATAAATTACAATTAATTTAAATTTTTATTTTTAATAAATGAAGGATATTTCAATCATACTATAATTATAATAAATTTAATATTTTAATATAAAAAATAATATTAAAAAAATAAATTATTTCTAACTTAATTTAATTATTTTTTAAATAACTAAATTTTAATTTTATAATATATAAAGAAAGTTAAATTTAAATTTTACTAAACGTCAAATTTTTTAGCTATATAAACTTATAAATTAATTCCAATTTTTTAAAATTTTATTTTATAGTCTTTCAATAATTAATTTAGATAAATAAAAATTTAAAGTATTAATTACAAAATAGAATAGCGATTACCTAACATTATGACTAGTAATGTACATAGATATTAAGTATTTCTTTATTAAAAGAAAATAGTTATTACTTTCCCTAAATAGGAAAGGGCACACAAGACACTAAAAAAGTGATATTCCAAATTAATTTTTTCGATAGTTTTCTTGCATTAGACTGCAAAGTATCATTGCCAACACCTAACTAACACTTGCAGGTTTTGTTTCTTGACAAAATGTCAAGCCAAGAATATTTTCAGAAAAATAATTTTTCATGTAAATTCTTTAGGGCCAAATAAAAATAATGTTCATAAACTTAATAAATTTCCAAAAAGAATAATCGGTTTTCTTTATTAAATATTAAAATAAATAGTATTCTTCTAGGAAGAAAATAATTAATCTTTCAAAGCAAATTAAAAGTGATTTTTTTTTTTTAAATCCATTTTTCAACTAACATATTGCATGCTGGAATCGAAATATTTAAATGTAAATTAGAAGCCGATATTTTTCACGAAAGAAAATCAAATAATAAGTTGCACCACCTGGGTTCAAATTCAAGATAAGATTTTAATATAAAAAAAAATTGTTTTCATTTATAGAAACTAATTTATCGAAAATAGATATAAAAATTTGATATAATATGGTAAATATAATAGTATTAATTTTTTAAATTTCAGTTATGAAGTTTATAAGAAAAAATATATAGAACAAAGGAAAGAAAAAACTGAAGTGATAGTGAAGTGACCTGTGATAAGAGACAAAGAAGTGATTCCATATGATTTCTAGCAACAGAGTCACCAACAAATGCCAAAGTTTTCCCTCTAACAATGTCCAGAAAACTCTTCGGATCAAACCTTGATATTTCACATTTTTCTGGTTTCCATCTCCAATTTAGGAAATCTTTATCTTTTCTGCCATTTCTGAAACAGTTTTTTGAACTTGGAATTGTTGCACAACTTGAATTTGTATATGAAGAAGACCCTTCAAGGTCAGGTATCCACTGCCCTTTAAACAAGTCACAAATCTCATTCTCTGCACCGAAAAAAGAAAAGAGAAAAAACTCAATCAAAATTCTAAAATGGACCCAAATAAAATCATCTATCAAGAGAAAAGAAATGTCATATATACCCTTCTGTAGATTCATCAAATGCATCTTCTGATGATTGTGATCATCATTTCTGGGTATAGACTTAAAAGGGTTTGGAGAATAAAGAAGGAACAAACTGAAAGTTGTGATTAAGCCTAAAGAAGGTAACAAGAAATGGACTATCTTGCCCATATTGAAACATCTGTCTGTTTAGAAATGCTAGAAAGGAGGAGAAGCAGGAAAAGAAAAAGAAATCATTCTTCAAGTGTAGTCATAGAAAGAGAGGGAGAGGGAGGTTTTAGGTGTAGTTTTAAAGGAAAGTGAAAATTGAATTGGTTTTTTCCCTAAATAAATCCAATGATTAAAGTGGGAATCTATTCAATAAATTACATGATCGGAAAAAAGAATGGTTAATAATGGGGTGGAGGGTGTCTCTTGTGGTAGGAGAGTCAAAAAGGTTTTGCGTATGCAAAATGTAATTCAACCGCTTGAATTGTGATATTTTGAAGAAATCAGAATATTAGGTGATTGCCATGTGATATCGTATTAAAGTGGGACCTTCACTTTTTAACCTGAATTAACGGCGACATTTTCTTAGTGCTTGCCATGTATTTCTTTGGTAGTTTGCTAACACACCAACCTCGAGGATTTTCTCTCATACTCAATTTGGGTAATATAAAGAGAAATGGGTAATTGTAGAAAGTGCATCTTTTAATAAACTGGCAAAAAATTAAAATGATGCAGAGTTTGGTATAAGAAAAAATAAAAATTTTATACCGGTATAAGTTGTATCTTCTATCAGCAACATTTTATATAAATTAACACTTACAATTACAAGTTACAAAGTTGAATAGTCTAAATTAATACGAATCAAGTCACGATGAAAACTATTAAGGTCGAAATCTTTGCCCCATGAATTGCTGTATACCCACATATCCTACATGCGATTTCTGTGATTAACCAAAAAAGTATTAGCTTGCCTAACTTAAAAATAATAATTACAAGAAATATGTAAATATCACAATGAGGAGACAAAGAGACAATAACAACTTAATACAGAGTTTCAAAATCTTGAATTTTCCTCAATCAGCTTCCTTCACTTATTCCTAAGAATGCTTGTTCCTTAATGGTTCAATTCTTAATTTTAGTACCCAATGTACGAAAATTCTGGAAAGTAATTACGAAAAGATGAAATCGAGAGAATTGAACAAGAAAATATGAAACCGAACCAATGATTTATAATTTCTGTTCGAACTACAGAACGGAATAACATGAATCAAAATAGATGGAATTGAAACATAAAGCCAAGACATTTATAAAACGAAATACAAAGCAACACAAAATGAAATAGACAGAATCAAAGTAAAAGCAGGTAGTACAAATATAAATGAAAAATTAATAAAATCGAAAAAGAGAAATCAAAATAGATGGAAGAGGATTACCAAAGATATTAAAAATCGAAATACAAATCCATATCCAAAGACCACAATCCCATCTGTTATAGTTTTATTTGTGTTTGGGTAAAATAGGAATTCATGATTTGAATTCTTCGTCAAGGTTGAGCATGCCCGACTCGGGATGGATTCCCTAACACTCGTCCTTGTCCATTCGTGGATTGAGTTTTTTGGAGATTTGTTGTGAATTTTTTTCATTTATTTAAATTTTTTTTCAAGACTAAATATGTATCATATTTCCAAAATTAAAGATACATAATAAAAAATATTAATGTCTTAAAAAATTTGTTAATGTAATACAACAAACATAAAGAAAGTACAATTAAAACAACTAAATTTGATCAATTACAACAAGACATAGTCATGCAATAGTTTCTTTCACGCCATCAGTATTATCAAAAGTTGTTTCAAATATTCAAAATGCTCTTAACATAACCTAAGATTTTCAAATTAATTATAAATGAGTTTACAATAATACCTTTGGTGGATCGAGTACGGGTGAACATATCAAAATCTATCTCTGTCCCAAAACAACAGTATGTTGCACTTTTAAAACTCCTCTCTGTCCTATTATCCAGTGAATCGAGAAAAATTAACATTGTTCAGATTATATTTTAGTTGATATATCTACCGGATTGGATCAAATGCTCAACCTTATTCTTAGTAAAAAGTTCTATTTTTTATTTAAATAAGAATTCATGCATTTTAATATCATTAATCATTCATCAAATTTTTATTTTCAAATTTGTATACTTTTAAAATTTTTTATATAATAATTTTAGGATAATGCTTTTTTCTTTGATCGGGGATAAAATATATGACGTGTAACTTTTCATATATTTTAGTATCTTTATTATATTTAATTAGTGTGTTTTATTAGGATTTATTAGTGTGTTTTATTAGGATTTGTTATGTTCACGTTTATTTATTTTTTATTTTAATTTAAGTGATATTTGTAGTTTTATAGTTATTTTTATAGATAAAATGACTTGAAAATCAAAAGGAAAGATTTAGCCAAGAGAGTTTAGAGTTTAGGGAGTTTCACAATTTGCCTATGAAAAAGCTAGATGGCTGTGTAAATTAGATGTCCCATTTATTTAAAGGCCTTATTTATTATTAAGAGTCCTTCTCTGTGGTTTTTTAAGAGACAATTAGTTTATATAATAAGAGAGATATTATCATTAGATATGAGAAGTTTTAATTAAAAAAAAAAAAAAGAAAGACTTTGAAGAGAAAGTGGATGGTCATCTATGAGCATTGAGAATCCAATGGAGTAGTGTGAATATTCGAAGTTTGAGGTCCAAAAAGCCGTTTTTTCCAGATTGCAAATAGTCAAGCCGGACCAGAGGTCGCCGGCAAATTACACCGAAAGTATACCCTCATGATACTTGAAACATCTGGAAAATTGCGAGGATCACAAAAATGGCCTCGAAAAAGTCATCGGAGTCTCAAAAGGTTCCGAAAAGCCTCCAGAATGAAAAATTGGAAAAAGGCAGCACCAGGGCGCCTCTGGCCACCCTCTTAGAGCGTCTTTGGCCGCCCCTAAGTCGCCTTCAGCTCGTTTTTTCACTATAAATAGCCCCCTAGAGGTCGTTTTCAAACACACCTTAAGCTGTGTTGAGAGCCGTTCTCTTCTCCCTTTTCGCTCCTTGTGATTTTTTATCGCTTTCTACATTTTTTTCTTGCATTGCATTGTTCTGCTATTTTCTTCATTCATAATTAATTAAAAACTCTAAAGTTCAAATCAAACTGAAGCTACGAAGCAGCCGACAACTACTACAGGTATGCACTAAACCCTAATTCTTTTCAATTCAAGCATACATAGCATTCTGCATCACAATTTTGGCACCAAGTGCCCATCTAAAATCACATTTTGGCACCAAATGCCTATCAAATCACTCTTTTGGCACCAAGTGCCTATTAAATCAACCTTTTGGCACCAAGTGCCTAACAAACCACTCTTTTGGCACTAAGTGCCTATCAAATCACTCTTTTGGCACCAAGTGCCTAACAGATAGACTCTTTTAGCACCAAGTGCCTATCAAATCACTTTGTTGGCACCAAGTGCCTAACAAATAGACTCTTTTGGCACTAAGTGCCTAACAAATAGACTCTTTTGGCACCAAGTGCCTAACAAATAGACTCTTTTGGAACCAAGTGCCTAACAAATCAATCATTTGGCACCAAACCTAACCTTACGCCGTTCTGACGTCATTTTCATGCATTACGTGCATTTTCATTAAAATGCATTATGATTTGATTTGATAATTAAGTAAAATATGGATTATATGATTTGGGTATGATAATATATGATTTGAATAAGAATTATAAGCTATGTTATAGGCTCGTTTGTCGTCAAAAGACACAAACGGAGCTAATTAGGGCATTTTGGCCCGCGCAACTGAAAAATGCCAGAATCGCGTAAAATATGAACCAAATGATTTTGATATTTTGATATGTGTTTATTAACATATTTTAAAGATTTTTGGAATCCTAATTTTGCGACGACGTCGTATGGTCTCGGTTCCACGAAAATCGTTGAGGTTTCAGACTTGGTTTAGGTCACCGATCGAACCGCGACCAATTTCGGATTTTGATTTTTACGAAACTTCAGATACTGTTATATGTATTATTTTGACACTGAAAACAAGTTTTAAGTAGGTGCTATGATTTATGGGGCTGGAATTTGAGTTGGAAGATTGAAAGGAAGTTAAGTAAGAAAGCTTTATGGTTAAGTAATATTTCAAGGCAAATTAGATATGTTTGGGTTAAGTAATGTACCAAACAGCTGCTGGAACACTTTGGGCAGTGTAACATGAGCTAGAGAGGTAGAATTTGGAACTAGTTCAGTGTGAAAAAAAGAAAGGAAACGTAGGCAAAGAGAGGAAGAAGAAGAAGAAGAAGAAGAAGAAGAAGAAGAAGAAGAAGAAGAAGAAGAAGAAGAAGAAGAAGAAGAAGAAGAAGAAGAAAGAGAGAAAAGGAAAGAGAAAGGAAGAAAAGAAGAGAGAAAATAGGGAAACCTTGTTAAATCTTTCAATCCAATTGTTCTAACATGTTTTTAGGATGTTTATGATGTGAATTGAAGTGTTAGATTGGGAAGAAATGGTTGGAAATCGTTGGAAAAAGGGAAACAAAATTCTGGGTTTATAGGCAGTGTTGAGGTTGCTACTTTGGAGGGTTATATCTTCCAAATGGTGAAGCATATATGAGTTTGGAATATATGGGATGATAGAGGGTATGTAGGGGTAAATTTTTGTCATTTTAGTGTGCCGAAAAACCACCGGAGGTGGCCGGAAAAGTGGCTGGAAGTTGGGTTGAGAGATAGGCAGAATCTGGGTTCTCGGAAAACAGTGTTCAGGAGCTAACTTTGGAGACTTATATCTTGAGATCTAGAGGGTTCTGGGAATTTACCTCCGATGGTTAGCTAGAGGGTGTGTAGAGGAAGAAAATGATGGTCGTAACTCGCCGGAAAGCCACCGGAGGAGGACGTACGATCATCGGAAAGTAGGCTTGAGAGACTAATTTTTTTGGGCAGGAGGCTGCGAGAGGCAGGCCAAAATGACACCAAGGGCGTGCGTTTTGAGACAAGCACACGGGCGGGCGCGAGGCATGCAGGGGCTGCGAGGCAGGGTCCAAAACGGCACCATTTTGTGCGTTTTGGAGAAATACCTCTTTTGGTGTCTGATTTTTGTAAATTCTGTTTTTGACCCCTGAAGTTTATTTATTCTCGCATTTTTACCATTCTAGCAACGTTTTGTCTTCTTTCAATTTAGTCCTGCAGATTTGATTTTAAATAATTACAAATTGACCCATAATGTTTTTGCAGTATTACATTTTGGCCCTTTTGGGCAGTTTTTGCAATTATGTTTAATTACATTTTGGTCCCTGGATTTTTAATTAATTGCAGTTTTGCCCGAAACTTTTATAATTACGTTTTGACCCTACCAACCTAATTTTGACGTCCTGAATCCGTTTTCAATGTCAGAAATTAATTTTTAGATCGTTTTGAGCCCGAAAATTAAAGATTAAATATTTTGTTAAAGATTTTAATTATGATTTTGATTTGATTTATTATTTTGGTTTAATTAAAGATTTATTTGGTTTTAATATTTATAATTATTATTTATTATAATTATTATATGATAAAAGGAGTTTGTTAACTATTTTGAATATGTTATTAAATGATTTTAAAATGGAATATTTTACGGATTGAGTTTAAATTCATGAAAAATAATATGAATTAATTTTGAAACTCAATTATTTTAGAGAATTAAATATTAAATCATGCATCATAGCACATATGGATTTCTGATTTGATTAATTGAACATCATTGCTATGATATGCATTATAGGAACACCGAGTTTTGAGCAAGGTGGGCTAAATTACCCGATGCCCCACCGAGCTCACAGCAGTGAGGTAAGTGCTAAACCCACTTACTTACATGTTTGATTTGAACTTTGTGAAATTGCCAAGTATGCAATATTGAAGTGTTTGGATCGGTACTGAAGGTTGATCATCTGTGATATATGAAACTGCTGTTATATGATTATATTGAACTGTTTGGACCAGTACTGAAGCCAGGTCAATTGGAATTATTTGATATATGAATTATGATGTGTGTGGTTTCTGAGTCAGCACTGAAACCCGACTAGTTGAGTTATTTGATCTGATTATAGAGATATATATATATTGTTTTTAACCGGTACGAAAGCCTGGTCACATGATTATATGAAGCATGACGATATGAAATGTATGTTTTATAAATGCATTTCTACAGGACTTAAATATGGCCGTTGTGATTATCGTAGCCAGTATTTCCAGATTTCAAGAGAGAAACTTACGGTTTCTATATGATTTGACGAAAAGACCTACGGGTCTTATTTGATATAGAAAGACCTATCGGTCCTATATGTTACAGGGAGACCTACGGGTCCTATATGATGCAGAATGATCTGGTGAATACTGCATGATAAAGGTTAATCCTCGGATCCCTTTTGATCTACGATATTCCGGTTCTTACAGGTTTTCTGGTCAGTTATGGTTACTGATATGCCGTGAAATTCCCGAGGCAAGGTGGATAAATCACAACTAAAGAAAAAGGAAAGACATGTCATTATGCATCTTATAATATTGCTATGCTATGAGATGATGAATATGATCTGGAACCATGTTATTTTAATAAGTTATATTAACCTGAACTATGTTCTGGAATTGTGATATTTTGTTAAGCTATGATAAACAAAATTACATGTTTGGTTTATATGATGTGGTTTACACTTGTATATGATCATGTTTTGACTAATATTTGGAAATGTAAGGTAACACAGATTATAGTATATGTGACTTATTGGATAAGAGGAATTCTATGAAATAAGTTTGCATACGATAGGTTTTGTTTAATATTTTTGAAATTATGAATTATTGATTTTTTTATATTATATAGTTTGCACTTACTGAGTACGCAACTCATTAAATTGCTTTTACATGATTCTAGGTTTTCTTTGGGCAACTGACAGCATCAGTTTCGTCATCATTCCTCAGGGTCGGTCAGCTGAAGCTTAAGATCTCTCTCTCTTGCATTTCATCATTAGAATCATCTTATCATGTAGATTTTTGTCATATCGTTTGTAATTTATTAATAATGTCTATGATTAAACGAATTAATAATATAGTAAATAATGTATGCCATGTCATATGCATGATGGACGTCATTGCACTACATGTAGGGTTTTAGTATGTTAATAATGTCTATGTGTATGTGTTGCTCATAGCTGGATTTCGGTGAAGACTTATAGCATAGACGTTCTTTTGTAACATGATAAGAATGTTATAAAAAAATAGCATGTTTTATGACATAATGGTTATAAGATAGGTTGTCACAATTTTGGTATCAAAGCTGGTCTACCACCCTACAGGGCGTAGCTTTATATGTAGTCTTAAATGCATTTGGACACACAGTATGATCACATTTACATAAATAGAAACATGCTACATGATCATAAATTACATGCATTATCGAGGAGAGAGAATTCGAATGACCATGAATACTCCAATGGAGTAATCTTTTAAACTGCTTTCACTTATATATAAAAACAAGTGGTTATAGAGTTCAATTACTTAAATGGAATTAGGAAGTTTTAGCAGCGGTGAAATTTTTGGTAGTTTATCGGCTGCTACAGAGTTATTTTGTCATAAAGATGTTGGAAATTGATTAATATGATTGAAATTAGGGATTTGAGAAAGTGTTTATTTGAAAAGATTAATGAAATGATGGTGTGAAACCAGTGAAATTTGTTATAAACCATAAGTGAATTGGTTTTCCATAGTATATAATTGTTAAATTTTGTTGAGTACTTGGAATAAAATTGTTGTGTAATGTTTAAACAGGAAATAAATAAGGAAATAAATGTAATTAGACATGATTTCTGAAAAGAAAGGTAGTAAATTCAAAGAGATAATTGATAAAAGAATAGGATAAATGTGAGAAAATGTTTATATATGCGTGAAAAATGTGTGAAATATATGAAATATGTTTATAATATGTGGCGTATATATATATATATATAATAAGTTTGGGAATATATGGAAAATAGGTACATTTTTCTAAATCATAAAGGTGAATTTGGAATAAGATATGTTATTTGAAAGAAAATTGCTTAAGAAAGAAAAAGATTATGTGGAAAATATAGAGATATATGTGATACAATCATCCATACATGTCTACAGATATTGAATTTTTTAGAAAAAATTCTTAAGGAGGGGAGAGTTGTGACACCCCAAACCTAACCCTACGTCGTTCCGACGTCATTTCATGCATTACGTGGATTTTCATTAAAATGCATCATGATTTGATTTGATAATTAAGTTAAATATGGATTATATGATTTGGATATGATAATATATGATTTGAATAAGAATTATAAGCTATGTTATAGGCTCGTTTGCCGTCGAAAGACACAAACGAAGCTAATTAGGGCTTTTTGGCCCGCGCGACCGAAAAATGCTGGAATCGCGTAAAATATGAACAAAATCATTTTGATATGTGTTTATTAATACATTCTAAAGAGTTTTGGAATCTTAATTTTGCGACGAATTCGTATGGTTTCGGTTCCACGAAAATCGTCGAGGTTTCAGACTCGGTTTAGGGCACCGATCGAACTGCGACCAATTTTCGGATTCCGATTTTTACGAAACTTCAGACACGTATTATATGTATTATTTTGACACTAAAGACAAGTTTTAAGTAGGTGATGGATGATTTATGGGGCTAGAACTTGAGTTGGAAGATTGAAAGGAAGTTAAGTAAGAAAGCTTTATGGTTAAGTAATATTTTAAGGCAAATTAGATATGTTTGGGTTAAGTAATGTAACAAAAAGCTGCTGGAACACTTTGGGAAGTGTAACATGAGCTGCAGAGGCAGAATTTGGAACTAGTTCAATGGGAAAAAAAGAAAGGAAACGTAGGCAAAGAGAGGAAGGAGAAGAAAGAGAGAAAAGGAAAGAGAAATGAAGAAAAGAAGAGAGAAAATAGGGAAACCTTGGTAAATCTTTCAATCCAATTGTTCTAACATGTTCCTAGGATGTTTATGAAGTGAATTGAAGTGTTAGATTGGGAAGAAAAGGGCTGGAAATCGTTGGAAAAGGGGAAACAAAATTATGGGTTTATAGGCAGTGTTGAGGTTGCTACTTTGGAGGGTTATATCTTCCAAATGGTGAAGCATGTGTGAGTTTGGATATATGGGATGATAGAGGGTATGTAGGTGTAGAGTTTGGTCGTTTTAGTTTATCGAAAAACCACCGGAGGTGTCTGGAAAAGTGGCTGGAAGTTGGGTTGAGAGATAGGCAGAATCTGGGTTCTAGGAAAACAGTGTTCAAGAGTTAACTTTGGAGACTTATATCTTGATATAGAGGGTTCTGGGAATTTACCTCCGATGGTTAGCTAGGTGGTGTGTAAAGGAAGAGAACAATGGTCGTAACTCATCGGAAAGCCACCGGAGGAGGACATACGATCATCGGGAAGTAGGCTTGAGAGACTGATTTTTTGGGCAGGAGGCTGTGGGAGGCAGACCAAAACGACACCAAGGGCGTGCGTTTTAAGACAGGCGTGAGGCACACGGGAGCTGCGAAGTAGGGTCCAAAACAGCACCGTTTGTGCGTTTTGGAGAAATCCCTCTTTTGATGTCTGATTTTGGTAAATTCTGTTTTTGACCCGTGAAGGTGAAGTTTATCTATTCTTGCATTTTTACCCTTCTAGCAACGTTTTGTCTTCTTTCAATTTAGTCCTACAGATTTGATTTTAAATAATTACAAATTGACCCATAATGTTTTTGCAGTATTACATTTTGGCCCTTTTGGGGCAGTTTTTGCAATTATGTTTAATTACATTTAGGTCCCTGGATTTTTAATTAATTGCAGTTTTGCCCGAAACTTTTATAATTCCGTTTTTGCCATGAGAAATTAATTTTGAGATCATTTTGAGCTCGAAAATTAAAGATTAAATATTTTATTAGAAATTTTAATTATGATTTTGGATTTAACTTATTATTTGGTTTAATTAAATATTATTTTGGTTTTAATAAGTATAATTATTGTAAATTATAATTATTATATGATAAATTGAGTTTAATAATTATTTTTAATGTGTTATAAAATGGTTTTAAATAGGAAAATTTTACGGATTGAGTTAAAATTCATAGAAAATTATATGAATTAGTTTTTAAAACTCAATTATTTCAGAGAATTAAATATTTAAACCATGCATCATAGCATATATGAACTTCTGATTTGATTAATTGAACATCATTGCTATGTTATGCATTATAAGAGCATCGAGTTCTCGAATGGCGCGAGGCAAACAACTCGAGGCCCTCCCGAGTTCACAACAGTGAGGTAAGTGTTAAACCCACTTTCTTATATGTTTGATTTTGGCTTGGTGAGTTTGCCAAATATGCTATATTGAACTGTTTGGACCGGTACTGAAGCTTGGTCATCTGTGATATATGAAACTACTGTTATATGCTTATATTGAATTGTTTGGACCGGTACTGAAGCCCGGTCAATTGGAAATATCTGATATATGAATTGTGATGCTTGTGGTTCCTGAGTCGGTGCCGAAATCCGACTAATTGAGTTATTTGATATGATTTTTGATATATATATATATATATATGTTGTTTTAACCGGTACTGAGCCCGGTCACATGATTATGTGAAGCATGATGATATGAAATATATGTTATACAAATGCATTTCCGCGGGACTTAAATATGACCATTATGATTATCGTAGCCAGTGTTTGCAAATTTCACGAGAGATACCTACGGTTTTCTCTATGATTTAACGGAAAGACCTACTGGTCCTACATGATATAGAAAGACCTACGGGTTCTATACGATGCAGAATGATCTAGTGAATACTGCATATTAAAGGTTGATCCTCGGATCCTTTTTGACCGACGTTATTCCGGTCTTATATGTTCGCTAACCAGCTATGGTTACTGAAATGCCGTGAAATTCCCGGGGCAACACTTGGTCGATAAAGCACAACTAAAGTAAAAGGAAAGACATGTCATTATGCATCTTATGTTATTGTTTTGTTTATATACGACATAAATGGCCTGTTATTATACAGTTTTGAGATGCTATGATTAATTGCCTTACTTGTTGGCTATAATTGGTGTTGGTTTGCACTTGCTGAGTATGCGACTCACCAAATCGCAAATTGTGTTTTCAAATCTGTAGTCTGAGTAAAGTACTGAGACTTCACCAGCCTATGCACAGGTCGGTACAACTGAAGCCTAGGCCTCTCTCCCTCACATCACGAAAGTTATATATGCTGCATATAGTTTTTGTTTTATGCTATGTTTTGTATAGCATAATTATATGTTTTGGGTATATGTACAGTATAACATGTTATGTCTATTATAACTTTTGGATAAACAGGTTTTATATAACATGTTGATATATGTAAATAATAGTTTGTAATATGATAAATATGATATTTGGTTTAATTTTTTTGTTTTATGTTAAGTTAATTAATGAAAATGACTTAGGTTAATTCTGAGAGTTAAAATGTGAAAAAAAAAAATGGCATATTTTATGACGTAAGGTATATGAGAGGATGTTACTGCACCACTAGAAGTAAGAGGTGTTTGAACTTGAATGAACAGGTTAAATAAATTTCTGAATGTGTTTTTGAGATTTGGTGACTTCATAAGGATTTTTCCTTGCTTCACTTAAAAGAGTATTTTATTTTTTATATTCTGCTGGGAATCTTTACTTACTTCCACTAGAGAGAGTTCTTCTTTTACAAAAGGATTAATGAAATGAAACAACAAAGTGCACATAAAGTGTGAAATATTCTATAAAGGAGAAATATTGTGAACCCATCCTATGAAGGGTAAATACTATAAAGCAACATTCTATGAAGGGTAAATACTATAAAGTACCATTTTATGAAGGATAAACACTATGAAGCATCCTTTAATGTGTAAATGCTATGGAGCATAATCCTATAAAGGATAAACACTATGAAATGACATCTTGTAAAGTGTAGACATCTTTTAGAGGGAGAATGTTGTGAATGTAGCTTATGAAGGAATGTTGTAAAGTTATCTTATAAAGGAAGAAAATCTGAAATTATCCTATAAAGGAAGAATTTGTGAATGTATATGGAGGAGTAATTACTTTGAATGTATCTTATGAAGGAAAAGTATTATGAAGTTATCCTATGAAGAAGATATCTTATAAAGAAAAAGTGCTATGTAAATGTCCTTTGAAGAAAATATTACGAGACTACCCTATGAAAAGGAACTAGTGTAAGCTATCGTATAAAGGATGAATGTTGTAAACCTATCTTATGAAGGAAAGATGAATGTTATGTTGTTGTCTTATTAAGAATGGAATGCTTTGGAGATATGCTACGAAATTATCTATGAAGGTGATGTTTCATGAAAAACTTGACTAATTTAGAATGAAAGAATGGCTAGCCTATCTGACATTAGGTCTGAAGAGAAAATGTGGTTACTAGGCGAAAGATTTGGAGAGAGTGAGCTTTAAAGTAAAGTTATTAGTTTTGAAAGACATAGACTTCAAAAGGCTAGCTCTAGGTTTTTGTAAAATTGGGCTAAAAGTTAAAGTCTTACTTTTGCTATCATGTATCTTTAACTATTTTGCTTTAGAAATGTCAATGTTGATGTTTTATGTGTTATTGCTCATGGGAGGTAAAGGTGAAAGGCTAGTTTGGGATATGACTTATTTGAGAAAGGGGAGTAACTTTAGGAAGCGAGGTGATGGCTATACTACTTAACCTTGAATTAAGAGACTTTCCTTCAGGGTCGGAACCAGAAATTTGTATTTGAAGAGGCCAAGATTATTGCATTTTATATTTCGATTGTTTAACATTGTAGGAAGCTTATGCTAAATACGATAAATGTCAGGGGAAAATTATAATTATTTTTAATTTTATAATTGAAACAGAAGGAAAATAAAGTTTATATAACACCTCTTAATTAAATATATTTACGATTAACTTATATAAATTGTAATACTGAAATAAAAAATTTTCTTATCATGTTCTGGTGACTTTTACTTGATTTGTACAATATAATTCATTTTATGTGCTTGTCGTGATCCTGATACTACTCAGCAGTATCGATTCTTTTGATGGTTTTATGTAAACCTACAAGTTTATCATAAACTGTAAGTTGTTAGGCTATAAGCTCACTGGGTACTTTATCTATAATATTATAAATTTAATGAACCATTTAATAAATACAATCACAGCATAAGTACCAAATATGTTATATTATTTATTATGCTTCCTCTGTGTCTCCGTGTCTAGTCCGTGCGTCCTTGCCTAGTAATTTATTTTGTTGCTATCTATTTCCATAATTAATTGTATATGTTAATCAATTATGAAATTTGCTCGTTAAGTATTTCTTTATTTATTCAATATAATTTTTATTTCCAATTATTATTATTAACTTCTCACTATCTTATTATTTTCCCTAATTATCTTGTACTAATATTAATTCTCTCATAATTCTCGTTATCTAACAAGTCTTATAGCAATTCTTTTCATTTGTTCTTTCTAATTTACTTATTCATATTATCATTATTATTATTTTCTTAATGCAATTTCATAATTAAAGTATTCTAAATTGCTTCCTTAAATAATCTATACTCTAGATATTTATTTACTTATACAATTGCTCCAAATTCTAAATTTTAATCCCTATCACGTTTCATTCCTCTACTATAGTTTTATTATTTTGTAATTAATTCACTAGTTTACCCGTTAAATAAGTTTAGTTACTTAATTATCTTTATTTACTTTTTAAATTCCTTAATTTGATTTCAACTTCTCTTATTAATCATTAATCTAGTTATCTAGTTATCCTTTAGTTTGATTCCGAAATTTATCCTAATTTAGTTATATTTAGTTTACTGTAATTTACAATCAATCAAATGATTTTTATCTTTTAATTAATTTACTAGTCCACCAGCTCAATATTTATATACATAAATTAATTTTCGCCATAGATAATACACTCCATAAATTTCTTAATTCTATTGCTAAAATAATTATTTATAATCAGTATTAATTTGCAATCATATCATCCCTATCATCCCTTTATACATGTAGGTATTCTAATAAATTTTATAATCATTTATTATTTATCATATAAATAAATTCTTCCTGAACTTAATAAAATTCCAATGAAATATTTATTTTATGCCAATAAACAATTCATGTCACATATATAATATATTAATCCTAATTTAAATGCCGTCATAATTAAATAATATCTAGTTAATTATCTTCCTTAATTTCACATTAAATTTTAATTTGGAGGGCTCAAATAAAATAAAATATAAGTTCAGGGTGTTGATCTAAAATTTCAGGGCCTTTTTGAACATGGAAGACAAAAGTTCAAGGTCCAAGTGCCATTTTTGCCACCAAAATGCACGATTTTCTGCGTTTTGGTCTCTCCGTGCACTTGACTACAGATCAAAATGAAAAATCATTGATCAATCAACCAAACGACTCATCATAATGCCCATCTGACTGTAAACAGGCTGTTTGACCCTTTTTTGAACTCGTTTCTGACTCATTTATTTTAACAACTTGATGCAAGCAAGGAACCACCAAGGCTAGCTAATGGACCTATCACAAGGAACATGACTAGAAAATATCAAGCTAAGTTGAACTTATGGGCTCAAGAAGAGGTTTCAAGGAGAATCCAAGATCAACAAGCATGCTAATGGAAGAGGAGCTTAAAGATTCAACCAAGTTCATTAACATATTTGAAGTGATCATGGAAGATAAAGAAGAAAGGGCCAATTTCGAAATAAGGCCAAGTCAAGCTTAGAGGAAACGAATTCAAGGCCTAATTTTGTGGGAGAAGGCCGAAACAAGGGCTGCCAAGTTTTGCACGTTTGGGCTTGTTATTTTGATGTAATTTGTTTATTTAGGACTTAATTAGGCTATTAGGTTGATTAGAAGTCAATTGGGCCTATGGGCTTAAAGTTATGTAAAGGCTTCCTTGTGAGGGCCTTTCTAACTTAAGTTAGGCACATGTTTTTTTTAATTGGCACATGGCCAAGTGGGGACATCTTTTAAAGACTTTTGTGGTCCCCTTTGCTTAGTCATTAGTTGTTTAGAGTAGGGCCAATTCGTTTTGATGTAAGGATTCCCTAGTTTAGCTTAGTTAGGATTCCTTAATTCTCCCTACTTAGGGATGGACTTTTGTAATGCCTATTTAAAGGCACCTTATGGCCGAATAAAACATACATCTTTTCCATCAAATATTTTCGAATTATATGCTCCTTTAGGACTTATAATTTTCGTGTGAGAGAGAGTGAGTTTTT
>CANUEY010146701.1:0-138119 GCA_948099555.1 Croton setiger | reverse complement strand
TTTCCAAAATAGAGGGACCCCAGAGTACATTAAACCAAACCTCAGGGACCCAAAAATAATTACCCCTAAAAAATATGAGTTTTCTAATTTTTGTTAATTTGTCCAAATAAAAAATATGAGTTTTCTAATTTTTGTTAATTTGTCCAAATAAAAAATATGAGTTTTCTAATTTTTGTTAATTTCTCCAATAAACATTAAATTTTCTGTAAATTTTTTTAATTTTTCGAAAAAGTTAAACCTTAAGGTCTAACTTTCAGACTTGTCTAAGATGATAAAAAAATAAATATGTGATTATTTAATAAAATTTTAATTGAAAGAATAGATAATTGCTATAGTTATAAAATGTGAATGGTTGTGCTTTACACGATAAAAACTTATCATGTCAATTTAAGCACTTAAAGTGTTTTGTGTAGTTGGTTATTATGTACGCCTAAGATGCTAAAAGTCCTTGGTTCGAGCTTTATCATGAAAATTTTTAATTTTTACATTGATTTGATTTAAAAAGTCCCATTCGATTCAAATAAAACGAAAGGGTATTTTTTTCATTTTGAAAAAAAATGTTGACTTTTTTATTGACTAACGGAAAAAGCTAACGGAAGGACCTCAAAGTACAATTTTAAAAAGTTAGGGACTATTTAATACAATTTTAGAAATAGAAAGACATTCGAGTCTATTAGACCAAATCTCAGGAATCCAATAGTATTTACCCCTAAATAAAATAATATAATGGATCCCTACCCTACGGTTCATCTCCACCGCTAACAAACAAAACAGAAACAGACAAAATAAATACAAAGGAAGAGTGGTTTTCTGGTAGAGCCTAAAAAACCCTAAATTAGATATTGTGGGCTGTCAAGGGTTGTATTGAGATTTAGATTTGATGTAAAACCGCTATTCCAAAACCGCTTTGTGTCGGGATGGTAGGGAGAAACCGCCCGTGGTTTTCTCTCCCACCACCGTTTCCTTCCCTCTACTTGTGCTTCTCGTGGTTTCGCGTCTTGTCATTATAAATATTTGCAGGTTTTAATAATTACAATTAAAATAAATAATGGAATTTATGTTATTTTTATTATTCTCAAGGGTTACCTGTTTATTATACTAATGTGACCCATAGCTAATTAAGTTGTACTACTTATTTCATCTTTTTTTTTTTTATTTTAAAAAATATCGATCATGATCTGTCCATTTGTCTTCACTTATAATCTTTAGGATGTATAATCTATATTATTAATTTTTATTAAGACTGCATTTTTGAAATTATTTATTAAGGCTATCCCTAATTAATTATATCAATCTTACTCACCCTTTCAAAATGGATAGAATTAATTTGTCATTGTAATATTCTTCTAAAAATGAAAACCATTTATGAAATATCAATAAAAAAATTAATTAATGCCAATTTTTAATATTTTGATTAAAAATAATTTTTTAATATTATTTTTTTGAAAAAATCTTTATATAGTAGTTTTTAAGATATTATATGAATATTTAAATAATTTTTCTAATATAAAAATAATCTTAATTTTTATTTTTATAAAAAAAATAATAACTACTTTAAAAAAAAAAACTGGATTTAACTCATTCTGGAACTAATTCTGAAAATCCGAGTTGACTGAAAGAAGATCGTCCAACACTCCTCACTCTTAATCGATATGAGATCATAACACATCCCCTCACGACTAGCTATTGGGGTCATGGCCTATGGATCACACAATCATTATTGCAGTTCATGGCCTATTTTGGGATCTTTTTTATGGGCGAAGGCTTATTCCTAATAGTTGGTCGTGAGGGGGTGTATTACAACTCTACATCGATTAGAAGTGAGAAGTTTTAGTCGAATATAAGACTGACAATCCTCTTTCTGTCAATTCAGATTTTCAGAATGAGTTAGACCTAATTTTTTTTACTACTTATCTAAATATAATTCAAAATAATTAATTTCACTTAAATACCAGTAATATATTCTTAATTTGCATGGTAAAAGTCACTCATTGTTTAGTATTTTTATATGTTTAGATAATGATTGGAAAAAAAAAAAAAAGACTGACTTAAAGTTCATAAACCAAATTAATAGCCAATAATCAAGATTATAAAAAGTGTCCTAAGATTAATAAGGTCGGGAGAGGGCGGCTACGTTATCCTGTCATTTAGCGAAGTATAGTTCTATTAATTAAGGCTTAAGTCAATATTAGATAACGTTAAAATAAATGATTAAATGAAACTAATTAATTGTTTAATGTTATGTTAAACCTAGCTAGGGTAATAATCATAATCATATTCATGCATGTATTGCTTTTTTTAATCTCTTCTCTTCCAGCATTGCCCCAAGTCTAAAGCTATTTGCATTTGTTACACTGTCGTTTTGTAGCCATTGACAAAAATTACAGCCTTTTTTTGTATGGAAACAGCCAGAACCAGATAATTAGTTAATTAATTAATTAAAAAAAATTGTGCAACTTTTAAGCTCTCACGGGACTATAAGAAATGAAAACGTGGATGTTTTAGCTATAAATGAAGACCCTAATTATTGTCTTCTTTTTGGTATTTATTGGATCGTCGAGGTGTATAATTAAGATAGGTTAAAAGTTAAAATATGATTAGCTACAATAATATAGGTTTAGGAGCATTATGGTTTTGCTTGCATTATAAACAGAAAGAATATTTATATTTACATATATAAATTTGAAGAAATTAACAAAAGATAAGAGACGCTTCCCAACATGCTAAAGATTCGACACACACACAAACACCGGTAGCACGTGGGAAGGGAAAACTCCTCAGAAGCGATTTGTGAAACAGCAGCGTAACTTTCAATAATGCAAAAATTCTCCTCGATATTTGGACTTTTTTTTTTTTTTCTTTAATTTTCTCTTAATTATAGATTTACTATAATAATAATACTCCATTACTGCACTCTAGTTACTTTTATTACTCAGAATTTTCAGTTTGTTTATAAATCATTACTATTGAGCCAAACGTAAAAACTCAGCACACTCTTATTATGTACGTAACTAATCAACCTTCTGTTACGTGTACACATTGAGATTGATAACAGCTTAATATATAATTAAACACTTGAAATTTCATCGAATTCCTCCTTATAATTCTATAACTGAACTTGTTAGAAATCCAAACAAATTAGCACCTCACTTGGCTTATAACCCGCAAATCGTTTTATTATATACTTTTGTATACTTCATTTGGAAATTTATTAAAAATTCAGATATTATATTATGTATTACTACATTTTCAACTTAATTATAAACTTATATATTAAGATATAATTGCTTGTTTTTATCTATTTTAGGTCACATAATTACTTAAACTTAGAATGATGAGATGTTTGTTTAAATTGTGAGTCAAACTTAGTTAGCATAACATGTGTTCAATAAGGGATGAGTGAACTGTTTTCACATTGTTACTTATAAGAATATGTACATAAACTAAATGACTAGTTCTTACAAAATGTAAAACCAAATTGGTTACAGTACCATTTTTGTTCTTAGTTCTTCAGTTCATAATTCTGCGATTCCAACTTTGGATTTGGTTTGGAGAACCAATATAAGTTTTCAATTCAATTAACATTTAATAAGAACCATGCACTAGATTATACTCCTTAATCATGGTTAAGAGATATATATTAGTGTAGATTCGCTAAAATTTAGTTTTGATTCAATTTAGTTGGGAAATGCAATTTATTCCACTTATAAATCACATTATAAAGTAAAAATGGATTAACTTTATTACAAGATACAAACTTCTACATGGGAAAAAAAAAAGTGTAATAATTATACAAAGCTGACCAAAGAAAAATAGATGAATAAAATAAAATTAGGGTTGTTGAGGTGATAAAAAGGTTACTTGCTTTATTTTTCTACGTGAATTGTTATACTATAAAATTAAAAATTTTGATGATGAGTGGCTTGTCTTTTTGTTCAAAATCTTCCTTCTGCCTTCTTCTTCCTAATTAACTTTTTAAATTTTCCAGCTAATAATAAGCAGCTAAAGCTGGTCTTATGAACATTAGGTCAGTAGAGTGAACCCCACGTCTTCATAATTACCTTTCCCCCTTTTTATTTGGCTTCTTTATGTGTTACATAATATAAATAATAATATGCATATTATCCTACATAAAAAATATATATCATACCATACGTGCAAATTTGCCATAGCATGTGGCTAAGAATATTTACTAGTATTATTATTGAACCCAACTCATCTCTTTAATTTCATCCGGTTTAAATCAAAGTTATTTAACAATGAAAAAATATGAGAAATTATTTTCTTTAAACACTTACATAGCATACTAATATATAATGGAAGAATGCTAAGATAAAAAATAACATATGCGACCAAAAAAAAAAGGGTTTGATTTCCACTGCCTACCATTCAATAAAAAATCATGGAAAAGGCAAGTGAGATGAAAGAGAGAGTTAGAACAAAAGTGCAAATCTAACGAGAAAATGGCAGCAAAATGCGAAGCAAATACAGAATATTATATAAATGAGGAATCAAACATGTAACTTGGTTACAATTCCAAGAAATCAATAACAATGGGCAATAATTAATATGTATAATTACAGTAGTAAATGAAGAATATATAGAAATGGGAACATAAAATAGTGAGTGTATAGAGAGAAAGAAAGAAGCATACATTACAGGATACAAAAACAGTAGAGTCTCATGTAGAATGGCAGCATTTGTCGACCGTATACGGCCAAAACAGCCGTTGAAAAGGTGATTGTAGTATCTACATATTCCTGCCTTCGCTACCACCATTTACATCTGCCAAAACATGTCCTTTTAACTAATGAACATCACTTGGACTTACCTTCATCTTTTATTTTTTAATTTTTTTTAGTACTATATATTTTTTATTTACCCATTAAACTTTATTGTAAACTTGATACTAATGAGGGTTGATAATGATAATCAAGATTAGTATTATTATGCTTTACTTGAATAATTTTTTGACAAAGTCCTTCAAATGAAGTAATAAGAAATATATGGGAACAAACAAATAGAACAAGACCCCACCACCATCTCATTTGAATTTGTGACTTGAGACTAACCCTTAAAAATATTATTTCTATGTTGTAAGGCATGTATGGGACCCAACCCAGCAATATTCAGAGTGAGGGAAGGAAAGGAAAATAAAAAAGATTACAAATTAACCCATAACCTGGTTAACCTAAATTTAGGGTTTAATTTTTAGATTTTAATTAAATAAACATGTGAAGAAAATAATAAAATATGTACGATTAACCCCTACTCAAAAAAATTGTGTTGATAGGAGAAAATATATACTTATATTTACACAAATAACAAAGAACATGTCAGGATGTACTGTGATGCCAACTTCATCCTTTTCGGTTCGGACACAGATGGAGAGGGGGTCAAAGTTTTCAGGGAAAATAGAAATTTTATATTTAGTTTTTTTGATTGCAGAGATTTCGGTGAAAAAGACCTGAAATCAGTAATCAACCCGCTCACTCACACACACAGTCCAGAATGAAAAACAAAAACTATAATAGAATTGAGCAAAACAGATTCCGTTTTCAATCTCAGCCTTGAAATTCCTAATAAATACACCATAACATATACTATAATCTATATTTATTATTTATTTAACTACTAAACCTTTAACGCGTGTGTGTGTAGCTTTAGGCTATATATATATATATACCCCAACTTGTGCAGCTTCTCATTATATCAAGCTATTATCATTTCCCAAAAGAAGATTAGAAAAAAAAAAAAAAAAAAAAGAGAGAGATTAAAAAAGACAGAGAGGAAGAAAAAATAGAGAGAAAATGGAGTTGAATGAACATGGGTTCTTGGAGGAACTGCTTTCTCTGAGAAGGGACTGTTGGGAAGCTACTCCAAGTTTTCCTACAGAAATGAGTGAGCTTTTCTCTAATGGGTGGAACTTTGATTATTATTTTGATGATAATAATCTAAACTCTACCACTTCTGCAGTCTCATTCCCTCAAAATTCTTTCAATGAAGAATTTTCTTCCCCTACTGAACAAGATTTCAATAATTACTACATCAATGAAGTTTCTTGTCCATTCATTGATGAATTTTCAACTACACCCCAATTCACAGATGATTTCTCTGCTCCCCAGTTCACTGATTCTTCTTATAATACCTTAGACACGCCCCCTTTTCCTGTTCAAGAAGATACTACTCCAATGTCTATAATGGAGGATGATCAAGACTTGGGGTTGCTTCAAAATAATATCACAAGTTTCGATATGCAAAAGACTTCTTGCAAAGTGGAGCCAATGCAATCTCCTGAAGTCATGCCTGTTTTCAATATTGGTTCTTGCCCAGAAAGAAAATTGAGAGGTAAGAAATTAGAAGGGCAGCCTTCAAAGAATTTAATGGCTGAAAGAAGAAGAAGAAAGAGGTTAAATGACCGGCTTTCCATGTTAAGGTCCATTGTTCCTAAGATAAGCAAGGTAAGTAATGGCTTACTTTAATTAACTAAAAAATATGTCAAAAGTTCATTTGTCTAGGAGTCTATAAATTTGCTAAATCTTATTGATTTCTCCCTTTTACGTGTGTAGATGGACAGAACATCAATTCTTGGAGACACAATAGATTATGTGAAGGAGCTACTAGAAAAAATCAACAATTTGCAACAAGAAATTGAAGTGGGTTCAAATCAGTTGAATACGATGGGCTTTTTTAAGGACACAAAAGCAAGTGAATTTGTAGTCAGAAATTCACCAAAGGTATGCACTCTGCTTAGTTGAAAGTTAAAATTAAAAGAAAAACGTACCTTATTTCTGAACAGATTTCCTTTGCTCTGCAGTTTGATGTACAAAGAGGAAATGAGGATACTAGAATTGAGATTTGCTGCGCATCAAAACCAGGGTTATTGCTATCAACAGTAAATACTTTAGAAGCATTAGGCCTTGAGCTTCAACAATGTGTAATTAGTTGCTTCAATGACTTTGCAATGCAGGCTTCTTGCTCAGAGGTACAAAATCAAAATCATTACTCATTAGCTTTAGCTTTTATTTTCATTGGTTCATCATAGGACTAATGTCTAATCCTTTATTGTTTCTTGTGGCTATAATAGGAACCGGAGCATAGGAGACATATAAGTTCAGAAGATGTAAAGCAAGCATTATTTAGAAGTGCAGGATATGGAGGAAGATGCCTGTAGAAACACAAGACAGGAAATTGTGAAAAATATATATATATCAAATAGATAGATTTCCAAATGTCTGTTAATTTAATAGGTTTTAAATTGAGAAAGTAGTGACTGCAAAAATTTTCAAATAAGTTAATTTTGTTCTCGGAAGCCATATATGTTATTTATCTTATTCAATTGTAGAAAAATGTGCGTTTAATTGCTTTAATGGGATGGGAATATTTTTGGGAATTATATCAGACACAAGTTCATCACATGCCTAAGTTAACAATTTGAAGCCTATTCTTATAATCTTTTACTTCTTTTGCCCAAACCCCATATTTAGAATCAACTTTAATTCGTGTTTTATGGAATTCCTTGCAGCTTTAGAGTGGGAATCACATATCATTCTGAATTTTGCTATGAATGAACAAAATGGGGAAGCTGCCTTTTCCTAAATCTTATATGAATATAATTAGCATTTAGTAACTACTAATTAATCTGAACTAAAAATGCCTTCTTTTTGGGTGTTGGTGAGGGATATGTTTAATTTGCTTATATTTTCTTGGTTGGCATCTAATTCTAACATGAGACAACATGTTGTAAATGCAATATAGAAGAGAATTCTAGGACCAAAACACAATTCAGATCCTATAATGATGGAAACAGCACAACCAAGAAAATTATATCTGTTTCAGCTTCTATCACAAGTACATGTTATGTTTACATAAGAGAAGAGTTGGAAGAAGATTGCAAAACATATCATATCATATCACATCAAATAGTTTATACTTTCACAAAATTACAGGACCAACAAGAAGCAAACAATTATCATGGTCCAGACCAAAATTATCAACATATAAGTCTACTAGTTATCACAGGACAATAATATCCATTACGTTGAAATAGTCACCTTGGATCAAATCCACATTTCATCACCCAATTGGTGCTTCTTCACAGTTAAAATGCCCCTCTACAACCTTATCACATTATATTTAACATTAGTTTGCTAAAAGTTAATTAATAATCATATACAAAATGGGTGTCATTTTATATCAGCAAATGGGAAGAAAAGCATAATATAATGTTGCATGAACTTTTCTAACACCCACTGCAGACTATAGTTCTTGTATTGATATTATAGTGTAAATACTGATACTCAATAGTAGCATAAGAAATCTATATTGGGAAGTCTAAGCATTTCAAAACAGTATCAAAAGCCAATAATGTTGAATCAAAATTATGTCATGATAGAAGGGGTTAGAATAGATAATTAAGACATGACATGCATAATCAGAAAGCAATAAAGCTAAAGGTACTTGAACAACACAGAATGAAAAAAATTAAACAGAGAAAAGGCAAATGACATTACTATTTGTTTTGAAAAAAAGTTAACTTTATGTGCATATCTTCCACGCAATTCCAAATGCATAATTCAGCAACAAAATGAACTGATCATTTCAACTAGCAGACCACAATAAAGTTTCATCAGAATATGTTTCTACTAAAAAAATAAAAGAAAGGAAGTGTACTTAGATTCCAAGAATATTAGTAAGCTGGCTTTTTAAGTTCTTTTTCCCCTAATTGTGAAATCAAATTGTCTTATCATACAATGCTTTAAAGCTTGTTTATGCTCTTATAATTAGCTCTGATAGCCACTTGACAATGATCCTGAAAGTGAAAACTCTACTTTACCAATTCCAAAATGTAAGAATCTTTTGATATGACCCCAAAGACATAGCCAAACTTTTTGAACAAAAATAAAAATGGAAATTACAAAAGGGAAAAGCTACTCAATCATCAAACTTACCTATGTGTCTTGTAAAAAGCTCTTTACACCAATAGGGGAGAAGCTAAGATGTTTCGGAACAGTACCTAAGGAAAATGCAGAGATGTTTCCAATACTTTGTTGGATCCAATATTTATTCAGAAAATCTCTGCTCTTTTCTTTTTCGTTAGACTATACAAACCTTTATTGGCAATGTATCCAATTATCCTATGTTATTAGATTAATTGATGATGAACAAAATAAAAACGAAAACTACTGTCGAAAACATTAAAAGTATTTGAGAGCAGAGTAAGGTATATTTCGGTACCAAGGGATTGATCGGAGGAGTAAGGAAACCTCTGTTGCGTGACGTGACCTCGTCGTTCTCTTATTTTCGGGGACGAGCATACGTGAAATTCAAAGGGACGGGTTCCAGTACTTTTTCTTTTTTTACATTATTTTGGTAAGTGATTTCAAGAGTTTTTAGTACGTTTTATCAAAATTAATCTATTTAGATTTTTGTTTTCAGAAAAAAATCTTTAGCCTTTTAGTTGTAAATAGCCATGGCCACGGCTGAGGGGCTCGGCCCACGGTTCATTTAAGGTGAGTACCGGACCGGTGGCCAACAGGCCGGTTAACTGGAAGTTCATGGTTCAATGGATGATTATTAACGGGTCATTTTTTGAGCGATTCACGGATGCCGGAACTGGTGGTTCAGACCGGTCCGACAAGTTTTTTTCTTAAAAAAAAAAAAATTTAGTCAACCGGAGTGGTTACTTGGTCGGTTCACGGCCAATTTCAATTCATGCCTGGGCATGGTTCACAAAATGATTGAACCTGAACCGGTCCATCCCTCCACGGTTCCAGTCAGAGTTTAGTAGTTATGGTTCAAGGCCAAGCCGATTCCGATTAACCGATGTGGCAAAACCACCGGTTTTTTCTGACCAAACCGATTCATGATCACGTCTAGTTGTAAGCCCCTAACCATTACAAACAACTAACTGTTTAAGGTGTGTTCAATAAAACTAGTTATTTAAATAGTATTTAACTGTTTATAAAACATTATTTAAATAGTTTAAAACTATTTCAAAAGTTTCCAAACGCTACAAAAATAACATTTATCATTTTATTAAAACACTAAAACATTGCTCCAAAAAACAATTGCTCAACTCAGCCGCAAAGTTTAAACAACTAAAACAATACTCGTAAAACCACAAAATACATTGTGGTTCACCGTTTGAATGGTATGAAGAGGTTTACCGCATTTACTCACCCCTACAGTCTGAAATATGTGTGAGATGCTCACCCATTACCTTAGACATCAGCCCATGTATCATCATCAAGGCCCATTAGTCTCGAACCCAGTAAGAATAATGTTCAAGAAAATTACTATATTAATGAAACAAAAAATAAGGGTAATATAGTAGATTTTGAAATTTAGTGTTAAGTAAATAACATTTTTTTTTCAAAAAATAACTAAATAGCATTTACAATTTTTTAGTCCAAAATTACCCTTCCTATTTTAAAATAATAAAATACAAAATATTTAAATTAAAAATAATTAAATATAAATTATTAAAATATGAAAACATGAAACAACAAATACTGGTCGGAACTGAGCTCTGCCGCCTCCACCTTCTCCACCATAAGCATTCAATCAGCGATCTAAGGATACCGTTCAAAAGCACTTAAGCCGGTGAGTCGTCCAGTATCCTTAGAAACGTTATTGGCTCACCACACGACAACCTAAAGCTCGATCGCAGTTTGAATCGTCTTCACTGGAGAAAAATAAAACCAAACCAAATGATTTTGGCGTTAATCACATGATTTTCCTATTGTTTTTCGACAACAAGCTTGCTATCGACGTGATTCAAATTGGATTAATGAATAATACTATTGGAAAATACAATATGGTGGCAGCGGAGAAAAAAGAGACAAGAAGATGAGATACATGCAAAATTACAATATAGTCCCTATAATTTTTGAATATCTCTAGTTGGGTCCTTAATTGATTAAAATATATAAAAAAGAAAATTTATTATTTAGATGTTTGAATAAAAAAAATATTACATATTGATGTGTAGGTAAAAATCAATTTATATTCTAATTGATATATGTTAGGTATGTAAAAAAATCGAGTTTTATATAAATTTACATACTAATATTAGTATGTAAACAATATAAAAAAAGGTATGCAAACAAACTATTAGTATGTAAATCAATATATTACAAACTATCAATTTACATATTATATTACATACTGACAATATGTAAAAATCAAATTGCATACTGATTGGTATGTAAAAATATTAGGGGTATAAAAATAATTGTCACAAAAAATCAACTTACATACTGATGATATGTAAAAATCAGTTTACATACTAATTGATATGTAAGAATAATCTACGAGTATAAGAGTAATTGTCATAAAAAATCAATTTACATACTAATTGATATATAAAAATCAATTTACATATTAATTAGTATGTAAAAAAATTGGTGGTATAAAAGTAATTATTACAAAAAATTATACACTGATAATGTAACAATTAAATTACATATTAAAAACTAATGTACATACCAATCAGATATATAAAAAAATTAATTTACATACTAGTTAGTATATAAAAAATATCGTATGAATACAAGACTAATCGTTAAACAATAAATAAATTCTAAAAAGTTGCTATTTACTTAATTTTTTAAAAAAAAAAATTAAAAATGATATTATGATAAGATAGTAGAATCAATTTGCGATGTGATTGTACATCATTTATTAAATTTTTATGTTAATTATTTTTTATTCAATCACACGTATATATATGGGACAAATATGTTAAAATTTAATTAAAGCGGTGCCCATGGTAATGGTTTATAATTATTTTTTTTTAAAATATATTTATAGTCAAAAGAACACTTAAAAGAGAGTATGAAATTTGAAACATGAAAATGGATAAAAAAAATAAAGAAAATGCACATTGTGTGAAGGAAGTTGAAAAAGACAAAAACCTAATATTTGGAACTCTATTCAAAGTTGCGTTCATAGCAAAGAGCAACATGACTTCAATTAATTTACCATATCATTATCTATCACCTACAAATAAATTCAATTACTAATAATTATGTGGTGCTGCTGCTGCCCAAGTGGCAATTGCGATAATTAGATTTTAATTAACCAAACCCCACTCCTGTTAATTTAAATTATTATCATTACTGTGTGCTTGGTAATATAAATAAATAACCCGCAAATTAAATATGATTTTTAATTTGGTTTAGAATTAGAAACAGCTTATTAGATTTATGAAAATTGAGCATTAGTTGGATTGGAGTTCTCCAATTTTTTATTTTTTTTCTATTAATTTGTTGTGAATCTACTTTAATAATATGTATATATAAACACCAAAACTAGACTAGAAAACTCATTCTAATTATTGAAATGAAGATTTTTTAGAGAACCTTATCAACAAATAATTAATATCTCCTCTGATATTCAATTAAACACACACAAATTTTCTAGGGAAATATTAGTGAATAGCAGGATTTCAAGTTTTAAAATAATAAATAGTAGGAATGATTGAAAATAAACTAAATAGCAGGTTTTTTCAAACATTTATTTTCATACTCTTTCCCTAAAAATAAATAAATAAAATTTTAAAAAATATATATAAAAAATTAAAATTGAAGTTGCTTAGAATCATGATCATGCTCTGCTCTTGCTACCATCCATTGATGCTGAGTGACGGTCTAGAAATCGACCGATGCAGCTCGCCTTCGATAACAGTAGTATTTCTCTCCGAAGTGGCAGCGTTCACAACTTTGTTCTAAAATTTGTTCTTTACGATTTTTGATTAACTGAGATTTTCTTGGTGTCAATACGGGGTCACTGGAAGCAAAGTCGCAACCAGTAACATCGTCATCTGCAGTCAGCGGAAACTCTGGTTCTGGTGGTTATCTATTGGTGAGCAGTGTGAAAAGAACACAGGAAGAATACATGTAGAAGATAAAGTTTTGTGCAAAATTATGCTTTAGTTCCTGAAAATTTTTAATGTTTAAATTTAGATTCTTTATGAATTAAAATGTAAAATTTTTATTGTTTAGGTTTTAGAATGTAATCGTTACAAAAGTATATAAATAAGGTATGTAAAGAAAGAAACAGTATATAAATGAGTATGTGAAAATATAGTTTAAATATTATAAGGTATGTAAAAGTACAATTTTATATTGTGTCATAAATTGAATTTTTGGTTCAGTTCAATTTTAGTTGGGTTTTATTTCAAGTGATAAGTACAATTGTAATTGAGTTTACTTTTAATTGGGTTAGGTCATTATTGTACTTGAGCATGAGTCTTTAGGTGTTGAGTTTTTGGAGTAGTTAAAGTTAAGAACATGAAAGTTAAAAGTTTTCTTCGAGATAGAAGACTTTGGAATAACTTTTAGAGATGGTTGGTTGCAGTTACATAATCAAAGTGCATGAACAAAATAAAAGCGGAATGCGAAACGTGCTCTAGAAGTGCTTTGGTGAAAAGCTCTGGAGAGAAAATTAAAGTAACTGCCAAAGTGCTTTAGAGGAAAAAATTTCATAACTGCTTTCCATTTTTGTATAAATAGCTAGCTTTGTACATTGTAAAAACCCCTCGTCCCCAAACCAACCAAAAACCAATCAACAACAACAAATTAAATCAAATTCAAACTCAAATAATTATAGACTTCATCAAGTCTTTTTTATTTGTTTGTCTCAAGTTCAATCCTATAACCATCTTCTCTGGATCTCAAGCATCCAAAAGTGCGTCTCTGGATTAACTTTGCAATCACTTGCTTCGGTCGACTCTTCAGTCCTGAAACAAGCTTTTTTCGTTATGCTTCCTTTCCAGTTGATTTAATCCTGGATAGATAAATCCAAGTCTTCTTCCGATCGATTAAATCCTGGAAAGACAAAACTTAATCGTTCTCCGATTGATTTAATCCTAGAAAATGAATCCTTTCTGGTTGATTTAATCATTGAAAGATAAATCTAAGTTTTCTTCTAGTTAATTTAATCCTGGAAAGACAAAATCCAATTATTCCCTAGTTCATTTAATCCTGGATAATGAAAATCAAATTATTGAGTTATATTCTAAACATAATTCAATATAAATTTAAACACTAAACCTTTTTAGGAATGTTTTGAGGGAAACGTTTACCGTGAAAACGACTCACAATCCAAGAAGTCAGATTTGGGCGTAATCTACGGTTGGTGTATCCATATAACTAGCATGCTCTTCGCACACATTCAAGATGTTATGAGTCAAAGATTTGAACCTCTTAAAAAAGAGTTCAAACAATTTTTTTGGCACGTCTGCTTAAAAGGCAGTCAAAGTTGTTTAAGCTCCAAAAAAGAGGCCAACACTTATCAATATATAAATTAGTATAAAAATTAATTTTTAAATACCTATCAATATATAAATAAGTATATAAACAAACATTAATATATAAATTAACATATAAATAAATAATCAGTATATAAACAAACAATTAATATATTAAAGTTGATAAATTGATTTTTACATGCTCATCAGTATATAAATTAGTATTTTGATTGATTTTTATATATCTTACAGTATATAAATAAATATAATTTTTTTTACATATCAACAGCATATAAATTGTTTTTTACATACTCATTAATATATAAATTAATATATAAATTAATTTTTATATACTCATTAATATATGAATTGAAATTTATATACCTATCAGTATATAAATCAATATAGTAGCGTTAATAGGAGGTGCGTGGATTTAGTTAGTAGTTAGAGGTGGTTTTCTCAAATTATTTAAAGAAGTACATGTTTGGGATTTAAAATAAAATATTATCTAATTTACATTATTTTTATAAAAATGTTATACACTTTATTCTCTCCATTTCCCGCTATATTGTTTTCAATCTCTTTCAAGTACACGTCAGATATGATATATATATAAAGAAAATGAATTATGAATGTGCTTCTGCAGATTTGAATAGTTAAAATTATACTTCTCTTACATATCTCACAGTTTAATCATACAAACCCACACTATTAGTTAGTGGCATCTTCTATCCCCACCACCCTTTTCCGTACTTTTAAAAAACTAAATGTACGTTTTTTAAATTTGGCAATGATGGAAAGAAAAATGAAGTGTACGTTTAAAATAAGTATAATTACAAATTGGCACTACCACCACCACCCCCACCACCATCCTATAACAAAAGCTTGTGTGTGTGTATATATAACCCATGTCTTTACTTTAGCTTCATATATTAGAACTAAAATATGGAGAGTGAAGAATCAAGTCATCCATCGATAGGTTTTCCTTTAGGATTAGCTCTTTTATTAGTTTTATTGATCTTCATGAGTGGGTTTTTTACTTGTTGTCTTCATTGGAATAAGCTCAGGTCCTTTTTGAAACTGTCAAGAGATGATGAAGATGATGGCTCCCATGTCCAATCACATCACTTCCCTTACAAATCTTCTCCTTCCCACCAGGTATATACACATCATGTAACATATTTTTTAGTTATTTGTATGGAAATTCAGTTTAATATTCGGATGAATATTAATATAATAGGAGGCAAAGCAAAATCAAAGCCTGAGCAGTATACCAGTTTTAATGCCAGGAGATGAAGTTCCAAAGTTCATAGCAATGGCTTGTCCATGCCAACCGCAAATTATAGTGAAGATAGAGAAAGCATAGCCCAATTCTCCAGTTTCTATACATGAAATTTAATCCCTCTTGTGTACGGTATATTTTGTAGAAACAGGTACTGCACACCAAAATTGGTTTTTTTTTCTCTCTTCATCAGCAATCATAGTTTCTTTTCCTTTTCTTGTTATTTTTATATGATTTTTAATTCCAGTTTACTATTAAAAATTAAAAAAAAAAAAAGAATCTGCTTGGATGCAGGGCAAGTGGTAAGATAGATTTTTTTTTTTTTTTTTTTTTAAAAAAAGAACATTTGCCAAATAGGAAGGATTGGAAGTGCAATTTATGCAGTATCCACTAATGGCTGAAAAGATAGGAATGGTTTGCAAGCAAAGAAAAAGCAATTTAATTTGTTGGAAATAAAATAATTTATTATTTGAGCAATGTTAAGGATTTGAGCAAATGATTAATATAAATAACATGTTTCTTTGTAAAAAAAATATTAAGTAAAAACATGTTTAAAAATAAGTATATTAATTACGCCAAATTTTAGTTTAGTTTTTTAAAAGCACGTATAAATTCGACCCAATTAAAAATATAAAATTAATTTTCCAAAAGTATACTTATATTTAATAAAAATGATGTACTAAATATAATAATGTAGTTAATTGTTATTTGACTTGATGCTTTATTCATACGGATTTTAATTAATAAATTATTGTTGAATCTTAGTAATTAGGATGTAACAATTAAACAATGATAATATAATCTTATTACTGTAAACTAGTTGCTAATTGGTCTTAACAGATACAATAATGTTGGGATAATTCTATTTTATCTTTCTTCTTAGAAATGATATGGAAGGAGAATAGAAGAATAGAATAGATATCAATGGAATTCTATTTGGCACGCGCATTTAATTATTATGTTAGTAGGTTAGCAGAGCGGAGCTTTTGTGGCGATCCAACTTGGACAATTTGGACATAGCCACACAGTGTATATGAAATGCTTACGTGGACATATGTTTTTCAATTATTGAATTTCTTATCTGAGTAAAAATATGAATATGGAGTTTGTGAAGTTGAGTGAGAGGCAGCCCATCTACTCTACTCAACTTCCTCAAAATACTTTTCTTTTTCCCCAAAATGATAATGCCTTTCCTTAAAGCATATTATTAACAATAAGAAAAATATGAAGATGACTACACGCCACAGTTGCTTCCTAATTTAGGCATTGGAATATACAAGAATTTTTTTAACATAAATAACCTGTTAAATTTTATTACATTTTTAAAAAATCCTTATTATTAAAAAAATAATTCTTAAAATAACCTCTTTTTAATTACATCTTTAAAAAAAAGTCATATTATTACAAAATTAATTCTTAAAATAACCTCTTTTTAATTGTAAGCAAAATATAAACAATTATAAACAAAATAAATATAATCCTCTTAACAGTTAAAAGTTAAAATATGACCATTTTGATAACTAATACTATAATTCGGTAAACTTCAAAACTGAATCATTTCTAATATTATCTCTTCATATATTTTGTATGTCTCTAATTCCATTTTTTTTTTTAGAAAAATAAAATACAATAAACTTATTAATTGAGTTTATAATTTAAATAAACTATCTTAAATATTTTTTAAAATTTGAATGGATCCCCTGTGACACGGCTAAGTCCATACTAGCTTCGTCCATATGTGATCCTAAAATTTATTCATAATGTATATTTCAAAATTTAATAATAATGCAAAATAGCTAAAATGATCCTCTTATGTTAAGGAGAATTATTAATTGATTGTACAAGAATTTCTAGGAGTATAATTGTAAAACTCTATTAAATATTTCGACATCTAATATCCTAACTTCAGTTTTTAGATATATTTAAAATTTAAGCTTGACAAATGAAACTTTTTCTTATTTTATTATAACAAAACGTTAGTACATTTAATACATTAGCTACATTTCATTTTCTACTTTATATTTACTAATACGATATGGGATAAATAAAGGAAGATGGTTCAACTCCAACTCCAACTCCAACCAATGCATATTAACCTTGAACTTGGTCCTTTCCCATATTAACCTGAATCAGGTCAAAAAGCATTCATATATAACCAGTGCAACTCTGATTATCCTCTTCAATACTCCATCGTTCCCTGCTCTCCGCCGCTAAAATCCAATTTCCAATCCATTTTTAACATAAGCTGATGCAGTATACATACAATTAAAGTAGACCAGACACTATAAAACATGAGATTTACAATAACCCAAAACAAAACTGCATGCATTTTCAGTCATTTTAAACCATAAAGACCATTTTATTTTAGTGTTACATAATCATGCGAAAATTGACTCTTCTTGCATACGAAATCATGCATGTAACAATTTCCCTTCATAAAAATCAGGAACCGGATCAGATGAGTGATGAACGTTCATGTTCATCCATCCATGAAACAACTCTAATTGGGCTGGATCTTGGGCTATATATATATTTTATGAAACTATCTTGGGCTATATATTAAGTCCACTCGAATGTGCACTCAAAATGTCAAAACCCAAACAGACCATTTCATTGGACATTACGTTATTAGCACTAGAAAAAAAGAAATTAATCGAACCCACAAATATTGATACGTATGGAAACAAAAGAGTGTTCAAAACGCCATTAAAATCCTGCTGCACCCATCTTCATCCTACATTTATTGAAAATTTCAATTCATTTTCAAAAATATTAAACCCAAACTCAAATAGCCATAATAATGATAAATAGTAATAGTAAACAGCAATAATTGAAAACGTAGCTATCATGAATCATGTCATAAAAATAAAATAATTTCAACACCCGTGTGCAAAGCTTTGTTCGGATAGGATTTATTGGTCTTTTAAAAAATATTATTTATTTTAACATTTTTAATTTTGAAAGTCAGACAAGTCATATTCAATATTCATTACATGTTTGGGTATCTCTATCACATGCTTTGTTGTTAAAAATATTGTCAGAAACCCAAAGACTTAACATCGAAAGAGCCCAAACAACAACTCACAAACCAAAAAGAAGAGATGGAAATTTTGATACTGTAATAGGGACAAATTGGTAATCATACTAAATTACAAAACATGACAGAGCAGACGCACCACCATTTGAATTTCTCTCTACTCTTCTGTACTGTACTGTACTGTACATCTTATTGTAATGAAATGGTCTTACGGTCCACAACCCTTTCATGGAGGCCCAACTCCTTAATTACCATACTTCTTCTATTTTATAGGCCCACTTTTTAGAGTTTGAGAGTGAAAAAGTCAACATTTCTTTTTCATAGCCTCATCAAAACCATTTTCTGTAGGTAAAAAACTGAAAAATATATTATGAGGTGTCAGTTATTAAGCTTTTAAAAGGTCATTTTACGTTCCTTCAAAAAAAAAAAAAGGTCATTATGTTTTATTCAATATATAACACAAAATTATAGCAGTTTTATGTACAACTATTACATTTATTTAACAAAATTAAGTCTCAGATATTAATTTTGACCAAGATTGACAATTTGTTATATGTAAAATAATTCCATTAATCAGAGTGAAAAATTTTGGTTTCTCTGAAATAATTTTTTGTTAAAAAAATATTCCATTTAAAATTAAATTGAATTTTTAGATGTCATCATTTCCCTTGTGTTCAACCGAAAATTCACTAATTTTCATATTAAAATCATAAAATAATATGAAACATTCATAATTTATTTATTTATTTGGTTACTAAGGAGAGAATCACCCAAACAAAATTAGCAGTTTAAAAAAATATTCATATTTATTTTAATAATTAATTGCTATATATTTTTATGAGAAGATTATTAAGTAAAATATATTATTCAATTTTTTTAAAAAAAAAAAATTGATTACAAATATGTATCACCTTGTGAAATTAACGATAAATTTTTTTAATAAATTCAATTATATGAGCTTGAATATAGTAAAACTAACTTTTATGTACAACTTCAATATGAAGAATTTAAAATAACTTGATATATTTTTTACAATACACTATTTAAATTCATTTAAATGTTATAAAAAAAAAAAAAGAAAGAAAGAAAGAAGATTATATGTAGAAAAGGGTGCGAGAAAGAATTATGCAATAAGGGTGGGGGTATATTATAATGATGTCGTGAGGATGACGTAGGGAAGATGAAGAAGATTACCAAATGAAGCATAAACATAGTGCTTCATAGAGATGCATTGCAGAGAGGTATTTGAGGCAAGGCGTGCAATAGATGGTGGAAGTTAATGATGCTTACTAAAATCTCCTTCCTCTTAAAATAACACAATGCAAAAGTTAAAATCAACGCGCGTGTACCGCAATTTCCCCTCTACATCAGACATCATTATTTCCTTCCTAGTTCGTATACTTTTCTTTTTTTTACAAAAATTTATGAAAAAAGTCCCCATTTTTCTTTTAAATTTACTATTTTATTGTTTTTTTTCTTTAGTATATTTCACATTCGCTCCTTCAACTTTCCCAATTATACATTTTACTTATACTTTAAATTTCAAATTTTATTTTGATATCTACTAGTTTTGTGTTTCAAATTCCCACCAAAGAAAACCCCTTTCAATAATAATGGCATTTCTTATTTTCAAAAAATTATATGCTATTTGTGAGATATAAAAATCTACAAGCTCAATTTATTTTTTTATTAAGTGTTGCATTAATAGAGAGTATTATTATTATTATTGTTTAAAATAAATATAAAAAATAAAAGTATATTGAATCTCATAAATAACTATATTTATTTTAACCAGAGTTTACACCTTTCCTTGCATTATATTCCAAATATCAAAACAATAATTAAAAGAATGCCATTAATGTTTTTTTTTTTAAAAAAAAAAACAATTAAACCTCATGATAGAATTGGAAGGAGTTACAGATTACCCTTTTTAAAAAAACCATTTAAACATTTCTTTAAAAAATAGCACAAGAATCAGTTGCAATGTCTACTAATATTAACACCGGTTATGATCCAGTTGCAATGCAACCAGTAATGGTGCCATCCTCCGATTAGCGCTTGAAATCCAACTCTTCGCAAGTGTCGTCCTCGGTGATGGTGAGGATTTCAATCAATTTCAGTGGCAGAGAATTTGGTAGTTACTTATTTAAATTCAAGTGGAAATAAAATCCTTTTTTAATGTGGTTTATGTGATGGTGGCGTTGATTCGCCATTAACGGAAATCGTGAAGAATATAAAATAACTTTGAAACAATTGAAGCAATGAAATTAGTCATCTTGATAATGATAAATTATTTAGTTGTTCATGTTGAGATGTTTGGTTTATCTTAATCTTCTTTATGCAAACCAAGCAGTAAAAGATTAACCCCAACGTCATTGGCGATCAACATTATAAATTTATATCAAAAATTAAAACATAGAGCAGTAATCTTATCAAGTAGAAAAGTGGCATTTAATTATACTTCAGAATTTCATGGTGGCAAGTTCTCTTGCAAAGTTGGTCTTGATTCCGAGCAGGTGCAGAGATAATTTTTTAACTAAACTTTATGCAAATTTTAATCAATAAATCTCAATCTAAATCAATATACTCATAATACAAATCAATAAATTTCAATGCATATTAATATATCATAATACAAGTTAATCACGATTGCAAAGTTTGTGGTTGAGCTATTTCTTACTTCAGTTTTATACAAATTTCAATAAATGTAATTCCAATCAATAAATCTTTATATAAATCAATATATCACAATATAAATAAATATAAATTAATAAATCTCAAAATATATAAATTAATATATTTCAATACAAGTCAATATAAATAAATAAATAAATCTCAATACATATAAATTAACATATTTCAAGACAAGTCAATAGAAATCAATAAATATATCCCAATATAAATCAATAAATCTCAATATAAATTATTAATCTCAATACAATAGAATTCAATATAAATTGCGCCAAGACCTACTCTAGCCATCTAACCATTGTCATTTGCAAATTGTAACCCATTGCCATTATATGTGATATTCTGTTTTTTTCCCTTTTAAAATTATTGTTTTTAGGGTGTGCAAACTCAATTTGGTTCTTTGCATTAAATCAAACCAAAGATAAATTGAAATTATTTTAAGTAGGTATAAAAATGAAAATTATTCAAATCGAACCGATAAGTTTAGTTCGGTTGTAATAGAATAACAAAACATTATTTGTATGAATTTTCTTATTTTATTTATAAGGTGAGTTAATTATTTTAATAAGCTGTATGTTAAGCAAAATAGAGTTGGGTAAAATAAGTATTACTAACTCGTATATAATGATTGAAGGCATATATCTTGAAATTGAATGAATAAAATACTGAGAAAAGTAATTAGGTTAGATTGTGTTTTTTTATTTATTTTAAATTTTGATTTTGGTTTAGTTAACCGATAAAAAAAATCAAAATTATAAAAGTTATCGGTTTAGAATATTGCTCACTTCGAATCAAATTGAATATAGCGGGTAAAAAAACAAAGGTTCGGATGGGGTTAAATTTTTTTTATACCCTATATTTTTTTAATAATTTTTTATTAGATTGGCCAAATGGATTTTCAACACTTTTGGACTAGAAGGAAGTTCGAAATTTTAACAAATTCTTATAATGTTTTTATTATATATAATTGGATTAGCTAGATTTTAAACCATGATATACAGTACCGTATATGAACATAGGATAAATTGTTGATTATACTTTATGTGGTTTATGTTAATTATATCTTTTTAGTGCTTAATATAGAGGGAAAAGGCAAATTAAGCTATCTAATCATGTCAAGTTAGGCGAAAATACATCAAATCTAATCATGAATTGAAAAACTATAAATATTTCAACAAAGCATCAATCTATAATACTCTAATCCTAATCTCCTCACCTTTATCTTCCTTGTAATTGTGATTAATATACACTATGTATATTAACGTATTAAAACGCATGACAAAAACAGCATTATTACTATTTTTGTACTTAAAATGATAATACTAAATATTTTCTAAAAAATATAAAAAAAAAAGTGTTTTATTTGTTAGGTAAGATTTTAAGAAAAGATGTAAGCTGGAAAATTCAAAGGTGTTAAAGAGAAAAACAAAGTCTTATATTTTGTTTGTGAAAGAAATGATGTAATTAAAATTTTGGGAATATCGCATCGGGAAGGCAATCGTAAATACGAATTAATAGTCCTGCGATTCTAACAGAACACCCTATAGGTGGCTGCCACAAACCAAAAGCACAAAACCGGCGTGCGATGTGCAATCCCTCAGGTTATTGGTTCGTGTAGTATACGTGAGGGATAAAGCACGTAGAGAGGGAAGGTGGAGAAGGAAGTTATATGTCCCGTTCTGTGCCCAACAATCCAAAATAAAAAGCCGCTTTCTTGTCTCCCAATACATCATTTCGCTTCAACTCTGTTTTCAACCTGTCCCCAGACTTTTCCCCTCCTCTGCTACTACATTATTATTATTATGCCTCTCTCTCTCTCTCTTAAATTAACGCAATCTCATCCGTATTTTTTTTACCCTTTCGGCCTTTCCTCCTCCTGTCTCCCCCCGAATTAGCTACTCCCTCCTTATCTACGTGTGTTTAACTTTTATATTCATTTTTGTTCTATAATGAATGTACTAATTTCAGATTTTGATAAAATTATTATTTTTTACCCTCCATATAATAGAAGAAATTTATGAACGTAATAAATTGTATTATTTTTTAATTTATTAAATATTATAGTTTCAATAGAATAATTATCATAAAATTACACTTATTTACGGAGAACAAGAATAAAATCCTTACTAAATACATTTTTTAATACTTTTAATATTAAATTTTAATCAAATTTGTAATAAATCAATCAATTCAATTAATTATATAAAAGTTGAGAAATGTGAGATGACATGACAAAATAATAAAAGGTAAAAGTCTGCATGGCATTTTGTCAATTTTTTTATTTATAATCACTTATATTCAAATTGTAAAAACTTTTAAATTTCTTTTGTGCAATTAATTATTAACATATAATTAATAAAATTATTAAATTAATACTTATAACTTATAAATTTGTAATATTGATAACAGTTTATTTAATTTTTAATTCAACCATTTTTATAATAAATAATTTTAATAATATCTTATTAAATTAATAATAATTTTAAAAATATTTCTATTAAAATGATATTTAATGTATTCATGTATTTTTAATAATAAATTTTAAAAATTAAGATTACTTTTGTTGAGAAATTATATAACGATTAAATAGAAAGTTTAGAAGAGATATGCTATGAGATTACTGAAATTAGACAAAGATGAGTTAGTGGAATTAGGGGTTAAGGTTATAAAAATTATTAAAATGAAATTAATAGATTTTAAAATTTTGAAAAAAAGAGAAATTATAAAATATACACTGGTTAAAATAATATCGTGTGAGTGTAAATCTAGTTTATATCTTTAAAAGTAAATATTGAACATTTTTAATTAGGCATTAAAATTAGTCTCAAATTAACACAAATATGATTATTTTAAAAAAATGTTGATAGATTTAAAGGAACAATTAAACCATAGTATATGTTTTTATGTTTTATTTAAATAAAAAATATATTGTTTTACATTTTAAAATTAACAATATTAAAATAAATAATTAAAAAATTTTATAATATACAATTATTATTTTAAGATTAATTTTACAACTTTAGGCGTGATAAAGTAATAATGTATTGATACTGTAGCCTGTAGTCCATTTTTATTATAACAAAAGGCTAAGAACGGGAAAAAAAAGTTGTACTTATAGAAAATCTAAAAGGTTTTTTGGAGAAAATTTTATATAATTTAAAAAGTGCCATAAAGTGTGAATTGTTACTAAATAATCTCAACTTTTCTAGCTAGCGATAATAAACACAATATAAGAAAATAATAATTGGACAAATTAATACATTTTAAGTGGAACAAAGTAATATAATATATAGAATATTCAAAAGATCTTGTAAAAAAATATATATTCAAAGTTAAACTCAAACTAGGCTAAATCTTAATTATACTAAGACATTGTTTGGATGGAAAACATTTCTTTTGAAAAAATAATTATCTTAAAGTTTAACTTTGTTATTGTTAAAATATTTTCTCATTTGTCTCCTTTTAAATTTCATTTTTTCTTTCAACTAAATATTTCACTTTTCTCCCAATCAAACAATTGAACTTTCATGAAAGTTAACTACTTCTATAAAACTCCAACTTTCGCTTCAACTCAACCCTAACCAAACAATGCTCGAGGTATTGTTTGGTTTAAAACTTACTTACGTGTAAATACATTTTTCGTAAAGTTTAACTTCTATGGGTCAAAGATGAGAGTTTAAAATGCAAACTTCCCCTCCAACTTCTCCTTCATCTTCCTTTAAATCTTATTTACTCTTCAACTTTACTCTCAACCAAATATTTCAACCTTCGCTTTAATTTATCTCCCACCCAACAATATCTATGCTAGTTTATGAATTACTAGACAGTTTAATATGTACAATACATAGTCTATTATATTTTAATAAAAAAATTATAATTTTATCAAAAAAAAGTTTGTGGGATGTATAAAATTGAAAAGGAATATCATATCCTAATTAAAAAATTATAGTATGGAATAAATTTGATATTAAGCCAAGAATATATATATGTATGTGGGCTACGAGCATGTGGAAGGAGTTGGTGGAATCCAATTTGGGGGATCACTCATGTGACAATATATAAGATTAATTTGCATGTAACATGACATGAGGCATTGAAGAATTGGAATCTCTCCTTCTAAATATCATAGTGAGTGGAGCCGTGGAATTTGTTATATTTAAGGATCAAGTTGCTTTTATATTAAATATCTATGCTTGGAATTATATATTCTTTTGGCTAGTAAAATAGCATATAGAAGGCATCCATGGATAAAGCAAATGGAGGGCTATGATATGTTGGTTTTAAGATAATTGGAAAGCATCATCATGATTATCTACTATTAGCCTTTCCTCATAAAAAATATTAAATAGATCATCTAGAAGCCTTTTGTAGTTTTGAATACAAGTGTAAATAATCTAATATTTTGCAATTGGTTGGTCTACACGTACAAAATTAATCGATTACGCTGATATTAAACTCAAAAATTTAGAAGACATAATTTAGGATGAGTATTTTTGGGGGATGAGATGGTAATTTTGAATGGGTTCCACCATGTTAACATGGGAAAATGGTGGAATGAAGCTGCCTAAAAAGTTTAGGACAATATTTAGGGTCTTATCGGCTTATTTATCTCCACTCCACTCTCCAGTAGTATAATCAGTTAGGAAAAGGACATATGAAGGGCAGTGCTTTGTTTGGAAACGTCCTAGTTTCCATTGATGGGATGCCTTGCTTAAATTACTATTTCACCCACTGTATACAAAGAAGGAAATTTCGGTAATTACCGAACTGAATCAATTCGGTAATCGGTAATAACCGTTGGTAAAATAATTACCGAATTTAGACTCTTCAAAACTACGACGTTTTGTGTTATATATATATATATATATATATTTGGTGTTCGGTAATTACCGATCACCATTCTGAAATTACAATAATTTTTATAGATTCGATAATCGGAAGTGAGATTAAAAAATTTTGGTTACCGACACCATTCGGTATCGGTAATAATTATGGTAAAAAATTTATTAGTTAACCGATTACCGACCGTTCGGTGATGATAATGGTAACGGTTATCGATTGCTTCTCCTAACTGTATATCTTCCAGGATGAAATACACCTCAATACTTGCTTGATGTGCTCTCCACATGATAGCTTGGAGCAGTAGCACCAAATATTTCACTATTTTTCCTTGTTTACCCTTACTTTTTTGAAATAAATAAATATGAAGTACTAACTTCGTTTTAGTATAATAGAAAAAAAACCATTTGCGTGTATTAAATAATATAACTTAATTTTTTGTTTGATTTTATAATTTGCAATAGTTATAAATATAATTAACTTGAAGCATTTCGTTCCAATGTCTAATATATTAAGACCACCTAAGAATGTCAAAACACCTCTTTGTCACTTGAAATTATTTAATTAATATTTAATTTTATTTCAAATGACGAATGAAATATAGAAAAATGAAAAACCTTCACACAGTGTCTACAGCATAAATGATAAAGGATCTTAATCTAAAATAGATAATTAAATATCTAGAGTGGTTATTTTTCTTAATTATAGGAATAAATGTCATTATTTAATAGGATGATTATGATTTAGAACATCTAAATTTAGTTTTTTTTTTTGACAAATATCTTATTTTAGTTTTTAAGTTGCAAATGCTCAGGTTATATAAATGCGCCTATGTGCATATCACTGTGCTAAGTTTTGTAAAATTAGTAAATTTTTAAACTTAGGTTTCATTCTTAAAAAGTTATGTACTTATATAAACTAGAGTGCATTTGGTTTATTTATTGCATTTAATAGTTGTTTTGTACCAAATAATTAAAATTTAAGCGTTTGTAAAGTTTTTAATTCTGCAACTAATTGCGATTAGTACGCCCACAACTGCTAATTACAACCGTTTGTTCTCTTAGCTTTTATTAATTAGTGAAAAAATAATAATGCTCTTCTTGTAAAGAAAACAATGCTCTTCAAAATTATTCAATTAATTCAACATGCCTTTTCATATATATATAGTTTTTAAATAAATTTCATCCTAACTAAATAATGCTTTTGTTTATTATTAAGGGAAACTTATTTTTAAGTTCATTTACAAACATGACTTTAGTCAAATCAATAATATTATTTATTTTCTAAAATTTAAAATTCAATGTCTCAGAAATAAAAAAATAGTAAAAAATAAGAGAATATAAATTTAGTCTCAAAATAAGAATATAAATTTATATTATAAAAAATTCAGGAATATAAATTTGTATTTTGTTATTTCTGAATATTTTATGCATATTTTTTAAGTCAATTTTTTTTAATATTATTTGATTCCGCGAGTTTGCATGTAGGATATAGTTATTTTCGCTAGTTTCTGCTATAATTAATACCAAATATCTTTGAGATATTTTATTAAATTGTAACATATTTTTGTGCGTATTTAATTAATGGAAAACATGATTTAAAATTTTTCAAAGTAAATGAAAAAATTGGAAAAACATTTAATAGCAGGAAAGTTGAACTAAATAGTAGTAATATAATTTTTATAAACTTCAAATTAAATTTCAATAATTAAAAATTAAATTATAGTTATGGGTTTATATTATGAATGCTCCAACAACATAACATTTCTAATCTCCAATAACAATTTTTTAAAAAAGTACCACTATAATTTTTTAAAAAGTAAATAATGTAATTAGGAGTTTGACTATCCCTTTCATTAACCAAGAAATCAACTACTTCAAACTGAAATACCGAATATAGCCCCAAATATATAAGCGGTTTCGCTAAAGAGCTATAAAATAATCCTCAACTACTGTTGTGTGTTCCCTGGAATCGGTCGGCGGATTATTATTTACTAATAAACAAATTTATGGAAAGAATAAAAAAAAAGGAGATTATTTTTTTTAAGTGCTTATTTTAATGCATAGAGTTTCACATCAGACAGCAAATAAGCTTTTGTTGCTTTGTGCCAAATGGAGGGTCCTTAGTCCTCTCTCTCTCTTTCTCTTCTCTTCTCTACTAAATCAAAAGAAAAAGCCTCAATTGATCTTTCTTCTTCTTCTTCTTCTTCTTCTTCTTCTTTGTTAATTCATCAGGTATATATCTATTTTCTTCTTACTGTGTCTTTGCTTTTCCTTTTTGATGATTTTTGTTTTTATTTTTATTTAAATATTGATTTATTGTCCTTCGTTTTTTTTTAAGCTTATGTTTGTTTCTTAGGAAAGCTGAAAGGAAAATGTTGAAATTTTACTGTGTTGTTTTTGTCTTTGTAGAGTGAAAGCCCAAGCCGATATTTAAGCTTACTTGAGTGAAGGTGGTTCTTCTCTGGCTACGTTGTGGACTGCTTGAAAAGTTCGTTCCGTTTAACTTTCCCTTTCCTTTTCTTTCCCTACCTTTCTCAGCAACCAAACATACTGTACATATTTGCATAATGCTTTTCTTTTCTTTTTTATTCTTCGCCTATTTTTTATGTTTTTTCAAAAGAGTGCTTTCCGAAATTTTTGAACATTCACTGGAGCGTGTTTTGCTTTATTTTGTGCTGTTTGTTGACATGCGATTAACGTTATTTACTGTAACCAGTTTAAATTCTATTATGCTATTATCAAAATGCCTGTAATTCTGCTAATTTAGCAAATAGTGTTCTTCCCCAACTCCTTAAAGGGTTGCGAATCTTTCCTGTTGTGAACGGTATGCAGCTTGAGTTCACAATTTCTTCATATTAATTTTTGGTTTAACAGTTCTAATATATGTGTGAGTATTAAAACCTTTTTAGATTGAATTCTGTTATTGGTATTCATGCACTCAAAATTTGTATACTTGTTAATTTATCAGACTTTGATAATAAATGGATATTTGTCTCTCTATTTTTAGAAAATTTTATATTTTTCTTTTGAAGAATAGCTGACGTTTCCGTGTGTTTATTCTAACTTATTGTGATTTATAGTTTTGGCATATCCTTAAAGATCTGATGATATTTGCATTTTTAGTTTGCAGTTGGTCCTTGTTGCTTTTATGGCATGTTCCTTCAGCACTGTAATTTATGATCCTAAGGATGTTTGATTAGATTTGGATAATTTCATGATTAATCTATCACCTGTTTGTGTGATTTGAGTTGGTTTTCTTATGAGGGTGACTGGCCAGCTATTTGATTGAATATGGTTGATATTTCAAGTATTTGTCTTTTATATCAAATTCAATGATTTTTACGTACTTGATTAGATTCTTGAAGATTTTCAAGTTGGTTATATTTTCTGAGGAAGAACATTCTATGTGATGACTTTAGCAGGTTACAAAGAATTCCGAGTGTCTTTCTTCTTTACTGTGATGTCTCCACCCCTACTTGGTGCTGTGGAGGAAGAGGGTCAGAGCAATGTTACTTTACTGGCTTCTTCAACCTCTGCAGAAAGCACCTGCCAGACTGGCTCTGAACTAAAAGAGCGAAACTATATGGGCTTGTCAGATTGTTCTTCTGTGGACAGTTCAGCAGTTCCTGCTGCTGATGAGATCAAGACTCATCTGAATCTAAAGGCTACAGAACTGCGGCTTGGTCTTCCAGGATCATTATCTCCTGAAAGGAATTCAGAGCTTTGCTTGTTGAGCTCTACACAACTTGACGAGAAGCCTTTCTTTCCTTTGCACCCCTCAAATGATGGTCATGGTTCTCAGTCACAGAAAAATGTTGTTGCAGGTAACAAAAGAGGGTTCTCCGATGCTATGGATGGGTTCTCAGAGGTGAGAACAGCTGACTTTATTAATGTGGTTAGATGGTCCTTTTAAGGATGGCTCTAATGTTAATTACTCATATGATGTGCAGGGGAAATATCTTTCAAAATCAGAGGTCAATGCAGTGCACTCACCTAGACCCTCTCCAAACTTGGGACTGAAACCTGGTTCTGTGCTTGAGAACTTTGGGGCTCAAGCAGCTAAAGTGAAAGACATCGTTGCTCCAAAAGCGATACAGGACAGACCTAGTGGAACAAATGAGACAAGACTAAACCACAATGCATCTGCAAATAACAACAGCAGTGCACCTGCTACCAAGTAAGTGCAGACTGTGAAGGTTTTTACGTCTGTGCCTTAACTATGACAATGTTCTCTGATCTTCCTTCTCTAGCAGGGCACAGGTTGTGGGCTGGCCGCCTATCAGATCGTTTAGGAAGAACTCTCTTGCAACCACATCAAAGAACACTGAAGAGGTGGATGGGAAAGCAGGACCTGGTGCTTTGTTTGTTAAGGTTAGCATGGATGGTGCTCCCTATTTGAGGAAAGTAGACTTGAGAAACTATTCTGCATACCAGGAACTATCTTCTGCCCTTGAGAAGATGTTCAGTTGCTTTACAATAGGTGAGTTTAAGTAAAGTTTCGACTTGATATGGAGGTTATGCTTTGAGGGAAATTGTTATTAGTACACAATGCTGTCTGAACTGAGATTCTGTACTTATTGGTATATGTTCTAGTTATCATCGATCGAGTTACTGCTATTCCATTATGATGTCAGGTCAATACGGATCTCATGGAAGAGATATGCTGAGTGAGAGCAAGCTGAAGGATCTGCTTCATGGCTCAGAATATGTTCTTACTTATGAGGATAAAGATGGTGACTGGATGCTTGTTGGTGATGTTCCATGGGAGTAAGTGTTCGTCCACTATAAGCATTTTTTTTATCTTTAGATTCTGTCTTCCTGGTCATAAAAGAGAAATTCATGTTGAAAGTAAATTTTGTAGTCCTTCAACCGTAATGTGAGGTGCTTTTAATTTAATGCTGACATGAGGAAGTAATTACTCTACTTTGCATCAACCCCATTCTTACTTTATATAGGGGTGCTTAGGAAGTTCGTAATCAGGGATTTTAGGCTGCACTTTAGAATATTTATAATCTTTGTTGAAATTTTTAACTATTGGATTCATAAATGAAGGTCCACTATGTTATATGACATCTAGGATTACGAGGTAAGTTAGCAGGTCAAACTACTGTGCTCTTTGGGAAGGTCATCTTTTCTTGAATTCATATTTAGTGCGTGAAGAATATTTTTCTTTGTTAATACAGTTTATCACTTTGTTTTAGTTGTCTGTGTTAGTAACTTTGTAGAACATGCATGTATTATCTTTCTTTTCATATAGCAGCTCTATCATGATTTGTCTTAAATCAACTAATTGAATTGAAAATTTATTTTGATAACTTCTAATATGTATGTGCATTCTAATTCAATTTTACATGTTCAGGATGTTCATTGATACATGCAAGAGGCTAAGGATTATGAAGAGCTCCGACGCTATCGGCCTAGGTGCGTTACGTTGTGTTATGAAAATATGTTAACATTCCAACCATAAGCCAGTGAACCCCTAACTCCCTCCCCTCTCTCACTCCTCTTATGCTCCACTGAAATCTGACTTGATAAAATATGTTACATAGCTGCTGTGTTTGTTGCATTATTTAGTGTACTTTTACTTTATTTGACAAAACAGTACTTTATTTATTTTTTGGGGGAGGGGGGGGGGGGGTGTTGGGTTGGGTTGGGTTGTAATGATTCGCCTTTTACCTTGCAATTTAGTTGTTTAGCAGGTGGTGAAAATAATAAAGAGATGTTTTGCAGGATTTTAAACTAGAAGTTTAGTATTTGGGAAACTCAAAATGAAATGAGCTTTAAGATATTGTTTAGCACTTGAGCCCTAGCTCTATCTCTAAAACAATCAAATATGCACATAACTAGATCCTAATTGGGGGGTTGTAACATAACAATTTGTATGAAGATGAAAATGCGAGGTCGTTTATAGACAATTATGTTCCTCTTGTGGACAAAACTAGCAGTACGTCTGTATAATTATGTTTGTGTGAGAGATCACAGAATCAATTTCGTCATTCAAATTTTCTTGTAGAGATGTGTCCTTTTCACATCTGTTGATAATAATTTATCCTTGAAATTGGATCTCAAAAACCTATTCTTTCCTCTCTCTGTTATCCCAGTAAATAGGCTTGTCATCCTGTAACATGTCTTGAAAAATTCTTTTAATTCATATTACATTGCGGACTTAGTTTAGCTGAAGTGAAAAATAGGCTTATGGTATTGACTGAGCTGTAATGAGTTTGCTATACTTTTTCAAATTAGCTGAAGTGAAATAGGCTTATGGTAGTGACTGAGCTGTAATGAGTTTGCTATACTTTTCCAAATCCAAATCAAATTCTACATCTGTTAATGGTTTTTAATGTTCTGCATCTTAGTATGTGATACTTGGTCATTCAATCTTACCGGGCTTAATTCTCTAAATTTTATCATTTTCCTATTTTTTCCAGCCCCAAGGGCTATGGAGAAGTGTAAGAACCGGATCTAGCCAGAAGCAAGCATGATTGATACTATTTGTCCAGCTAAATTTAGGGTTGAAAACTTGGAATGTGGTACAGAAGCTCTTGAATTCAGATTTGCACTAAGGGGAGCAGGGAATTATAGGGTGCCTGACTCAATACGTTATCATGGAAATCTGTGTGGATTATCTTACTGCTATGTTTTTGTTGTCATGTTGAAATTATTGTTTTCTAAACTCTGTTAAGTTTGTGGAAAACCATAAAACTCCAAAGACCTATGTATTTGGGAGTGCCAATGCTATTCTGCTTCTTAAGTCCGGACTAGTTCCTGTTTTCGATCTTTGGATACTGGAAAAAATGTAGTTTGTAAAGTGCATTGTTTGTTGGTCTGATTATTGTGTATGTTTGTACTTCTTGTTCAAGCAAATCTTAGCACCCTGACTTTTATTTTTTTGTGCTACAAAGTTTAGTTTTCTTGCTGGTAAATTATATTATGAATGACAAAATAGTAAAATTTATAAAGAATCCAACACGAAAAAGAACTGATTGCTTTTTAATAATACCTAAATTAATAAAAGAATTAATGATTATGGTGGCTTAAACAATTAAGATATTGCCAGCTCAATTGATATGGTTGTCGGGTAGGAGTGATTTGAAGCATGTGATGGTGAGTTGCATTATTTAGTAGGTTGCAGAATAATTTAATAATACAATAATATACGTATTGTTTAAAGAAAAAAGAAAAAAAAAAAAGCAATAGCCATTAGGTAGTTAAGGGTCAGCAGAAGCCATTGACCTGGGAGAAGGCAGTACCATACCGTACAGAGCTCATTTAGCTAAGAAAGGGAGAGTCCTGTTGAAGCCAATATTGTCCTTAACTAGCTGAGATTTTGGCCTTTTCTCTCTTTTTATATATTTGAATCGATAGATAGTGGCCACTGTATTTCAAGTTTCATGGCCCTTTTTTTCTGCTTTAATGTATTTTTTATTTTTGTTTCTTTAACCGACAAAATGGTACCATTATTATGTAATGTGTAAAATATAGGAGAGTGCAAAACAATTGACGATTGAAATTTTGTCTGGATAATTAAAATTCATAGGTGGGAGTGGTAGGCTCTTTCCATAAATAAAACAACGTCTAACTCTCCAAATTCACTGAACATTAACATACTAATTATCCAATTGAAATATTTAAGGAATTTCCACTATTTCTTATTGTAAAATTGGTTAGTTATAATACACACACTCTTATATGGATGGTGGATTTCGAACCCGGCACTCTAAAAGGCCATGAGTTGAAATGTTTACCAGCTGTTAATGTTATCAAAATCTCTCTAACAGAACAATAAGTGTAATACTATCAACTTTAAAATTATTATAAAACTAAACAGCGTCTACAGTCGCAGTCTAGTAATTTGAATAACATATCAAAACTCCATATAATTTGAAAAATGATCGAATGTGGGGTCTTATTTTCAATGAGATAATGTTAAAAATTGTAAAAAAGAAGATAGCCTTTTGACATTCATTAATGACACTCACTTATTATCCCTTTCAATTGGTATTCCAATTTTCTTAATGATTCATTAGGCAGCTTTAATTAAACAATAATATTTTAGTGGGAATAATAGAGAGTAACAATACGCTATACGTATTTACCACGGACTTTCTTAAGATAAAAAGAAAAACAGTGTCCAATCATTTTAGCCATATAAAAGTGGACAATCTCAGTGCAAAACCCATGACCTGGCTCCAAATCTGAGGCCCATTCCCTCAAATACGGATCTGAAAAAAGCCATCTTTCTGCAAATTCTGAAGCAGAGTTATATTAAACCCATTTGGTGCTGCCCAACAAACACAGCCGAACATTACTAAACTCCCTTTTCATTGTGTAGCAAACTAAATTAACACTCTTTCAAATCAATTAGTACATTATTTTATTTTCTTTAGTATCATCAAAAATTTTATTAATAATATTAATTACTAGCAATACTTTTTTTTTCTATAATTTTCACATCATTGCAAGATGCATTTATAGGTCGTAATTAGAATTTAGACTGAAAAAATGAGGCGTGAAGGTTCATGTTTATGATCTTTAAAATAGTACTATTTGGTCAGATGCATATATATTATTTTTAGCTTTTTTCCATTTTACAATTATTGAATCTTTCTTTTTATTTTTTATTGCTTTAACTGATTATGATTTCTTGGGAGTTGGAGTAGTGGTTATAAGCAGTGTTGGTTGGAATAATAGTTGATGAAAATAGGGATTAGTTAAGAGAAAATCTTGATCTAATCATCATTTTTAAATTGCTCCCATCACCTTCTCCCATAATGCCTACTTTGACTTTCAATTATATTCCATCATTTTCAACACATTTAATTACTTTATTTCATTTAAAAACCCACAATCATTCGATAATTATTAACAAGTTGCCACTCTATTATATGTGTTACATTATTAAATATCATTTTTCTTTTATACTTTTAAAATATTAATAAATAATTAATTTTAAAAATTAGACAAACATTTAAATAAAATAAATAATATATTAGTGTTTCAATTAATAAATTACTATATATTTTTAATATAATAATTATTATTTTTTCATACGTATGAAGATGTAAATTTTTATTAAGAGACGGAGAGAATACTATTAATAATCTGTTGACCTTTATTTTAAAGTTATTTAAAAAAAAATCTTATCATGCTAAAATTTGACCCATCATTAAAACTATAAATTTGCATATTTGTGTACATGGGCATAATTATAGTGGCTATAAGGCTGAATATTATCATTTTAGGCATAAAATCTTAAGTCAATTAAACAATCCACATGGCTAGTTCTTCTAAATCTTGCAATCCACTAATTATATATCTAACAAAATTTCTTAACCATACCAAACCCATTAATGCATCATTATCTCAAACTGTTAGTTCATTAAATACGCAACTTAGAAAATAAAATAAAGCTTATCTATATTATTATATAATAATATTAATTTATACTTACAAGTTCTCCCTTCCTTTCCAAATTTTCTATTTTGAAGCTATTTTGGAGTGTTACCTAATATAAGGAATAATATAAGCAAGTTTTTATAATTTTAAAAGTATGAAATGCTATTTTTTTCAAGAATACCTATCATAAATAAGAAAAATGTAACTTTTGAATATTTTAAAGTAGGAGTATTATAGTAATTTAATCAAAAATTAATGATAAATGAGAGAAATCTTAAACTTCCTTAAAAAATGTGTTATGAGAAATTGTGTTATATTATGAAACGGGGGATTAATAATTCTTTAGTCTTTTTGGGTAAAGATTTGCATGAATTAAGGCATAATAATCTAAATTAGGTTAAACTTTTTGCATTAAGTTAATCTAAGTATAACTTGGTATTGACCCTATCAAACCAAACACCAATCACTAGGATATGGGTTTGGATTAGCCCCCACAATTTGTTTTTAATATTCATTCTAAAAGTGCAATACAATACAAGAGTCAAATTTTGTGGATATAAAAAGGGGAAAAAGTAGAGCTATACATTGTAGTATATGTTAGTGTGGTACTCTTTTTAATTGATTCATTTTGGTCCCACTTTTGTTTGTTAAATTCAATTCAATCCTTTCTATTCTACAGTTATTTTAGAAGATATTTTTTCCATAGTTTTTTATACATTGATATTGCATAACAAAGCATAGTTTAATAGTCGGAAATAAAGTAAAGAGTATTTTTCGTACATGAATTTAAAACGTTTTTAACTTGCTCTATTTGATGATATCGTAAGCCACGGTTTCACGTCTAATTTTTATTTTGGCAATTTAGAATGTAATTCTAAATTTATTATAAAAAATAATAATAAAAAATAAGAAAAGAGGTAAAAAAAATAATAAGAAGAGCAATTAGAATTTAGAGAGAAGACAGAAGAAAATAATATTCGGAATATAAGTATTCACAAGGAAATGAAAACCCTAATTTTTCAGCATTGGAAGGATGTGCAAATGGTCCTTGATAACCGTCCGTAGCAATTTTTTTTTTTTTACAAATGTTTCCAAACCCTAATTGCAAGAATTACATCCAAAATGATTAGCATTTTAGTATTTAAATTTATTGCATTTATGTTTTAAAATTGCGCTATTTAAGAAGTTTATCACATCATTTCGTTATGAATCAACTAGTCGTTAGATAAAAATTCATAATAATAAACTTTAGGTAAAATGATTTGAGGTGGGTTGAATTACTTGGATTTTTGAATTATACAATGCTAAAAAATAAATATGGGATTACTAACACCATAAATTCAATAATTATATGGGCATTTTGGTGATATTAAAAAGTCAACAAACTGAAGCACATGAAAACAGGAATGGTCGTCTTGGTTGATGATGACAAAATTTTGTGTTAGTTTACTAGATTCATATAATCATCAATATTTTGACATTATTAACTCTCTCTTATACCAAACTAATACCTTTTATAAGTTTAAACTAAATACTAATTGGCCTCATTCGTTTGTTCTTTGGCTTAATTAATAATGTCAATTGTTGTGAAATGCTTGAGTATGCCAATTAAGAAGTTGGCAAGAGCTTTGAACCTACCTACACAATCATCCCAATTTCTAATAATAAAACCCAACAAAACTTTCCTATTCATTATTTTCCAATCCAATAATTCAAATAGATAAAAGTATTACTTTAATATTAAAGTTTGTATTTATAATTAGATCATAAGTTGAAAATCATTTTACCATCAAAAGACAGTTGGATCAGTAAAAATAAATAATATTACAGTTCAACCACTATCTGACAAAATTACCTATAATATTCAATACCTAGAAAAAAAAAAGGAATGAAAATGAGAGAGTGGGGGACCAAATATCATAAATTCAATAGTTCTAAATGGCCAAAATAGTTTTAGATAGTAATAAGGAGACATGCCTCCTCTTCCCTCTTTATCTACCTTTTAATTCCATCTTTATTATATCACTTATTTGTAATGGAAAGGGTCCATGTGATGTGGTAATATTTATTTCAACCATTAAACACATCTTTTCTTCAATCACTATCAATACTAATAATTATTTGCTTTTTCACTCATATCAATTCTCCAATTTATCTCAATTGTTCAAATAAATTACATAGTAACCCACATTTCTTATTCTAATCAAGATTGGATTATTAAATTATAATATTTGACTAATTAGACGTAAACTCAATTATTTATCTGTTTTAATAATTTATTTTTGTTTTTTAGCGATGAATAATAATAGAATTAAAATTAAAAAAAAAAATGTATTATGAACAGTGAAGGCATGTGCTCCATTCATGGCAGCATCTCAACGACAAACAAGAAGGAAAGCTTTCACTTTCGAACTCATTTAATTAAATGTCATATCAAATTCTTAAATTAATTAATTAGCTTCTATGGATATTCTGCTCTACAAAATTATTAATTTCCCATTTTTATATTTGTGTTGCATGTGCCTTCTCCAACTACTATAATGTGAACTCTTAACCAACTTCCAATAATCAACTTAGTTTAGCTTCATTTTTTAATTTGGATTATTCCATCTCAATTTCAATTAAATTTCGTAATTATATTTTAAGAATGTTTGACAAAATTAGTTTCAAATTATTATTTTAAAGCATGAATTTCTTTTATAAATTAGCTGTTCGGACTTAATTGTTATCGGAAGCATGTCAAATTATTTTTTAGAGACTACATAATTTAATGTCAGTTCATTTTGAACAATAAAAATAATTGAAAATTAAATTGTTACATGAAATTCTGCATTTGCAAAAACAGTTTAAAATGGGAGAAATAAAAAATATTGAAGGGGGGAAAAATAAATTAAAAAAAGGAAGATGCCAAAAGAAGAGTATCCGCCAGCGCAACCAAATTCACCGATGTAGTGGAGATTAGGAGAATGTCATCTTAATTAATTAAATCCTAATTAATTACTTAATCAAATCTGAGAAAATCTTAATTATCTAATGGATCAAGGGATTTGAGATCTCAAATTCCCAGAAACTATACTAAAATATTACTCTCACCTCTTATGCGATTGGAAGATTATTGTACCTTTTTAGTTAGTTAAGTGATTAGATTCCCAAAAGCAGCCCTGCTTTGACACATGCCCTCTCCAGTTTTTCGCAATTTCCCCATTTTCTCTCTCTTTTTTTTTTTTTAATAATTGGATTCTGCTATTAATTAGTGTGAAAACATGTACAGAAAACTCCATTTATTATTATGTTTACTAAAATTATAGTTGATCCCCGCTTTTAAAGTAGCTTTAACCGTATTGAGATTCCATAGAATAGTTTCTTAAATATCTAACAGTTTATTAAAAGTTAATTTTATTGATTTTTAGCATTTATTTTTAGATTTTATAAACCGCTAATATTAACTATGTTAATATGAAAACAATATATTTTTTTTTATATCTCATATTCAAAGAATTTTTTTGGTTGATTTTTATTTTCCTCTATTTCTTATTATTCTAATTTATGATATTATCTAGACTTTTTTTTAATGGGAAATATTACATTTTGTCTAAAGTTTAACTAAGATGAAGATAAAAATATGTAATAAAGCTTGGAATTATTGAAGTTTGAATCAAAAGAAAAAAATAAATTTAATTTTGAGAAATGAATTAATTAAAGTCAAATTGCATATGGAAACGCTCAACTTGAGGGGTTGGGAAATGATGGGATCTTTTTTCATATGGGGTGTCCAATTATGTCATGTGGCATGTGGGCAATTTTATGAAATTCTAATTAATCCTTCATTAATTTAATTAAGAACACCTTAAACAGAAATCTACGGAAATAAAACCCTGGGTTTGTTGATCAAAACACAAGATAAAAAACAGGGTAAAGTAGACCCATCATTCACGTGCCAATGAGTGTATTGGAGGGTATAACCTTCATTAACAGGTTATGGCCCTATAATTTCTTAAACAAATTTAATTAAGTCCTTAAGATACGCATAAAGCTTAACCCATATTTTTTGTGTTGTTTGTCAAAGAGAGGTTTTTCTTTTTTTATTTTCAATGGCAAAAAGAGTTTATTTATACTCCCTCTGTATGTTTTATTTAGAAAAAATAAGTTTTGCACAAGTTTTAAAAAATATGGTTATTTTGAATTAAAATGACCGAATTAGTGGACTAATGTTAGTGTAATTAGAATTCCTAAAATCTGTTACTGCTAATGTTTCTTTACCAATTCAAAATTTCTGTTAATATTTTCCTGAATTAGCCTAACATTTAGTTTAGGAAAAATGTACAGTTTTTGTATTACGTGGACATTTATTTGATAGAATATATGCACTTTTTTAATATGTGGGCAATTTATTTATAATGAAATTAAATTTGTTGTGATAAAGTGTAATTACTTTTCTGAAATATGTTCGCAATATTTGGAAAAATTGGAAACAAAAAGGATTATGTGGAAATTTTTTAAGAAATCATAATGCAACACCAAATTATGTTTTGCATGATAAATTGTTTACATTTTTGCAAAATATGTTGGCAATTTTTTAGAAATGGTGAACAAATTGTTTAAGAAACCAAAATGTAACACCAAATTATATTTGGCATGACAAACTTTATACAATTTTTTACAAAATATATTGTCTTTTTCACTTTCGGTTTCTCCTTAATTTTTTTTCGCTTCATTCTTTTTATGTTGGGTCTACTTCATTTTTTTTTTGCACTTTCAATTTTTTCCTGCTTTTTGACAATTTTGGGTCTCCTCATTTTTTCCTTCAATGGCTGTTGTTTTCTTTTTTTGTCATGACTAAGAGGAAGTGGAGGGTCTAAAGAGGAAGAAGATTGTGTGGATTAACAAATGATTGATTTGAAAAAGAAAAAGAATTGTAGATTTGAAGAGGAAGATAAATCGATAAATAACAGATTAAGAGATGAATTTTTTTTGTCTGTGGAAAAAGACAAATTATAGGAATTGAAATTTTAGATGATTTTGGACTTTGTAAGTACCTATTGTAATTAAGGGTAGAAATGATATTTTGGTCTATTTCACTTCTCAACAAAAAGGGCAAATTTTTCTATTTTCTATATTCCAAAAGCAATAGGAGCACATAATGGAACCAAAACTGCTATTAATAAATGGAAGATCTCTATTCCATCATTTGCGCCAATAATCTTCTAATAAAATCAATATTAATACTTAGTCCGAATGCAAATTTTTCTTCACTTTCTAGATAAAAATGCTGTTAAATTAATAGGTCAATAACATTATTTTTAATAAAATTTTGGACTTGAAAGTTGAAACTATGTCAGAATTTTTTTAAGTCACAAAATTTGGAAGTAGCCATTTCTTGTATATATACTTAAAAAATTTTAATAAACATTATCTTGCACAAAGATAGGCATAATGTATGTAGTGGGTGAATGATGAAAAGGTGGGTAATCTCAGGGTCCATTTGGAGATTGATCATTGCTATGGGCGGCAATTTTTCTTCTTTGCTTTTCCGTTTTTCGATTGTTAAATCGCTTCAATTCAAAAGGATACTTTCCATTTATTTTCTTAATAATAAAAAGACTGATTTTTCATTTTTCTTAATCAAAAATTCCCATAAATAACACAAGCAGGTAGGCAGAGAAATATTTATATGAAAATTATATAAAATGTATGGTCAAAACAGAAGACTAATAATTAATAGGGACATTTACATTAACAAAAATTTCTCTTGTTTTTTTAAGTAGACTATTTTATCTATGTAATTTTGTTAATTTTTCGTTAAACAATATACTTAAAAATAATTAAAAGTCAATTTAGAAAGTAAAATATATTTCTCCTTCTTTAAACTAAATAACCCAATTATAAAAAAGTCATATTCACTATTAACTGTATAAAGAATTAGGGTTTGTTTCAATTAGCAATTAATTTTGGTGAAAATTACTAAGTAGAGATGGTGAAATAGAAAAACTGAAAGATGGTTTAAACTGTGAGAGGTGTAAAAAGCAAAGGCAACCATTGATGATTTTTTTCTTTTGATTAGCTGAATATTTTACAGGTACCATTAGCCATCATTACATTAAATTTGCTTCAAAATCTACTAATCTGGTAATGCCTTGTTGTTCGGTTAAGTTGGATTTTGTCAAATGAAAAACTAAAGAAGAAAAGATGCTATGGGTTTAGTCAAATGCGGAAGAGAGCTGAATGGCCTTCGTGATTACTTGGAGTTCGGCTTCATCTGAGTTGGAGCAGCTCAAAGAGCAGCAAAACTTAACGACCACAACACCATCTGAATTCCTTAAAATAAAGGCCTTTTAATTTTGTTTTCCGTTTATTGAAATTGAACGGGGACTCGTTTTCGAAGACAGAATCAACTTTCATGCCCACAAAAGAAAGTAATTTGCAGAAAATATAAGCAGATAATTCATAAGTAAAGTCAAGATAGCTTATGAAAATTTGCAGGCATAATCACTATCTTAAACACACATGTTAACGTTGAATATGATTTTTTTACAATTTTATCCTTTATTTTAAGGAAGAAAAAGGACATTAACCATTTAATCCTCTAAATTGCCTTTTAATGATTTTAAATATATTATTTAACGTTGTCAAACGAAAATAAAATTAATGGATAAAATAGTGTGTTTAAAAAAATACAGAGAAATTTTTATTATTTTTTTATAAAATTAAAAGATAAAAATGTAAATTTCCTAATTAATATGAAAGTCTTTTAAAATTAAGAAGAAAAAAAAAATCAAGCCACATGGACTAAATGAGGAAATTGTTGATGATAGGTGACATGGCCCTCACACATGGTATGCTACTGCCACGTCGGATCAGATGTAGACTCCACGCAAACCAAATGATGAAACAAATTGGAAGTGATAAAGTCCAAGTCTTCATTTATTTTTAATATATTTTATTTGCTAACTAGCAAATCATTAGTTTCCACTTCCTCTCAATCTTTTTCCGTCCATTACAAGCTTTATAAGAATTGATCTTTATTCAAACTTCAGTTGTTGATGATTTACGGTTAAAAGTGTAAAATTGAAAATTCAAGTGTCGACGATGTACGGTTAAAAGTGCATAATTGAAAAGCATAAATAATTACTCTATGAAAAATAAATAATCACGCTAAGAATTCAAGATAACATATGACTTTTTGTGCAAAATATGCAATTTTTATACTTTTGAAATGTAAAAATATAGTATAAGTTTTAATTATTGAGGAAACTACAATAGATATTTGTTTTTATTATTATTAATAAATTCTAAATACTACAAACTTCATAAAGTTAAAAAAGAAAAGGTCAAATTAGCAGCCACAAATATTTATTACATAGTATGTTTTATTAACTTAATACTGTTATTGTTATTTTATATGAATATTTACATTACACGTTACAGGAGAACATTATAATTTAAATTCGATTGAATCATGAAAGGTCACTTATATTTAATGATTCGATTGATTGGGTCGAAAGTAAAAAATCTTAGACAAAATCACATATAATAATTAAGTTATGATACTGAATTGGTTAAAACTAAAAGTATAGTTTTATGGTTTCCAAGGAAGATATGGATGAAGTGGGAGCTTTGATACGAGTTCTTTACTTCTTTAGGCTCTTTTCCCTTACCTAAAAAATGCTAAAAAAAAAAAGTAGAACTCTAATATTTGACCTCACCAATTCTTACTTTGCTTCTAAACATATAACATCAATTTTATATTACACGAGTGATGCTTTGATTACACCAAACCCAACCCTTCACAAAGTCTAAAAGCAAGACATAAGATCAAATTAATTGTCTACCTTATAGCTTCCTCACAGCCGGCCTGGGCACGTTTCAGGCTTGGTTGCTGGAGGTCCTTTGCCTCTCTCTAATAGGCCGCCTGAAGTTGCAGAAAGAAATTAGAGAGACACGAAGAAGACGTCGTCTTGATCTTTTTTAAGTATTTTTATTTTTAATTTTAAGATCAAACATCGATTTAATCTAAAAGTTAAAACAATAAAAGTAAATTGGTGTCATAATGTTGTGTCGAACAAAAAAAATTTAAAGATTACAAACAAGAGCAGCAGCACGAGAAGAAAGAAGAAGGCGTCCCCTCCTGCTGATTGTCTCGTCCATTCTGACCACCGGCTATTGCCCCATCCGGCGGACCATTAGTTTGAGGAAATTGTTTAATTTGTATTTGTTTTTTTCACATGAAAAATTTTTAGGGTTTCCAATTAATTTTGTTAATGGCCCCCAAATGCTATGATATTTGCTAAAAGATTGATGATTAGTTTGTTTTATAGTTGTAATTGATTCAATTTTGTTGTGTTATTTCATCCATTTAGTGAATTTACATGTTGATTAAGTAAAATTTTGAGATTATTGAATGATGAATAATTGATTGAGTATTGGATTATTTTGTTAATGAGGTACGTATTTCTAGATTTCTCGGGACATTATGTGGAGGTTCAAACCCACTAATTGATGAAGCATTTGCCTTGAGGAGTTTTCTTTTATGCCTTCAGCAGCAATAGGAAAGAATGATACTACTTTTACAGATGCGCAAGTTCTTTTTCATGCATTGTGTTCAGTGCAAATTGAGCATTCGAAGTGTGGTTCCATTAGTTCAGATTGTAAGTTTTTATTTGATTTATTATCTAATGTTCGCATGCATGCGTTGGATCTGTGGTCAAACTAATAGAAGAGTTCATAAATTGACACAAGCATCTATTCGCTATGCGTATCTAGAATTTTGGAATTCTGTTCCTCAGTTTTTAGCTGAGTTTATTAATTAAATAAAATTAAATGTTTCAGCTGAGTTTTATTAATTTAATAAAATTATGTGTTTCGACTCTTAAAAAATTATTATTATTATTATTATTATTTGTTTAGGAAAATCTGATATAATTATTATTTTTCTAAAAAAAAAGTAAGGACTCCCAAATTTCTAAACTAGAAAAAGGCAAACAAGAATAAAAAAGTGCATGTACAAATGTTGCATGTTATGAAATGGATATTACCCGATAAAAAAAAATAGTAACCCGACAATGCATTGCAGGGCACAAAAATGCAGTGTTTATGTAATTAAATTTGCAGTGAAATTCCAATATACAGAAATTGAGTGTTGTCTCCCAAAACATAAGCACTTACAAAATTAGGCAAAACACCACTAATAATACCCATAGCCCTTTCCAAAACTATGACCCTACTCAGCTTAATTTCCACACGGAAGCCAAAAAGATCTTATTTCAAAATTAAATAATGTTTAAAATAAGATTAGTTACTAATAAAAAGATTCATTGAATAGGGCAATAGTATTAGATGCTGCAGGAAAGAGTTGACATTTTTGACACATTCGGTTCATTCATCAGGTTCGTAGTTTCCGATGACCCAAAATCGTCAGCAAAAGCAACGGCGTAGAGGTCCCACGTGAGAGAGATGACAGGACATTGCTGACCGTTGATTAGATTGAGATGCGACGGTGACAGACAGTGTAGGTGACGCTTATTTTTGGGAAGGAATTCATCAGACTGGGATTGATACGTATTTATTTACTTTTTGGTTTTACTAACTTTAATAAAGTTTACTGCGTAGGCCTGCCAACCAGTACTACACTACTACTTTCTTTCATGTTTTCTACTGTGCCTTCTTTGTCTCAGTCGTTGGACTTCGTTGCCTATCCTAATTATTCAAGCTTTTTTTGTTTCTTCTATAAATTGTGTATATTTTGTTAAAGAAAAAATTATTTCATTTTGTAAGGTAAATTTCACTCTCCAGCTCTATAATTTTGGCCTTCTAGTGATCCCGAGTCTGTTTTTTAGAGGGATTCAACTTTGCCCGAAATTTTTTGTGTACCTCAAATTTAAGAAACACATGAGATTATAAGTATTTTTTAGTTGTTTAATCATAGGCCATAATGACAGGAAGACTAGATTGTAAGGTGGATCAAAATCACCTTAAATTTTCCTCTTATCAAAACTCATCTTTTGGTATCTGGAGATCGAAAACAAGACATTACATTTTTTGTCTCTTTCATGCACCCAAAAGTGAGAAAGTATAAACTTCAGGTGTGCAAATGTTTGCACGTAAAGTTGAGTATTCTGCTCGCTCTTTTTTGCAAAAATTAAAGAGCATTTTATGTAATTAAACTTTTCTTAATTTAACAGTAAAATCTGTAACTGAAATTATACTGAATTTTTTCTTTTTTTCAAAATTAGGTGAAAAATTATATATTTTGCAATTCCAATTATACATGTATATTGTCACGTGCTATATATTTTCTTATTTAAAATAGATATTAATATTTTTATTTTTAAATTTATCGTGATATAAACATATTTGAAAATTTTAATAATTTTATTGTCTTATTTTTATAAATTATTAATTAATGATAAAATCATAAAATTTATTTAATAACTACATATATCAGTAAAAATATAAGAAAATTTAAAATATTTTATATATCGAAATGGACGATTCCAATGTTTCGATCAAAAATATTTTTTTTTTGATTGGGCGAATTTTAATTCCTAGTAAAATTAATTTTTATCATTTGAATACGAAATTTGATATTAATCATGATATTTATTTTTTTGCAAAAAATGGAGAAGCATACCACAAATAACTAAAAAATATCGATATCAATATAAAATATTAATTATATATTTATCGAGATTACAATATTTAGTTATATAAAAAATTTTACTTAGAATTTTTAATGTGTTGGGGGAAGGTGAAGTAGGATTAAATGGGTGAATAGGGAAAGAAAAGGAGCAACTTCATTACAAATTCAAGTTTATAAAGGTAATAACATAGGGATGATAGGCGAAATTTGTGTCGTTTTAATGTTATCATAAATAAAGTTAGATACTTTTATGTTATAAATTAAAATTTAGTCAACTTGCTGTTATAAGACTAATAATTCACACGCGGGTCGAACTGAAGACTACTTTGACAAAACAAATTCTAAATTACTCACCAATATTTCTTCTAAAATTAAATTAAGCGATCTCCTATTCTTTTTCTAGGCTGAAAAAACAGAAATTGATTTTGCTTTTCCATTTTAGGATCAATTTGAATTCACATGGAGCCCGAGTTTGTTAACCCGGACCCGCAACAAACAGTAGTATCGATTTTGACATGAAGACGAGACACAAGGACGTAGGAGGTGGCCTCTATACACTCCTCTCAAAACCACTGACAAGTCTATTCCACAGACTAGTCATGTGGGTGTCTGAGCCACTCACTCTATCTGACTTCTACTACACTCCATTTAATGGTTTTTTACTGCTTTAAGCTATTATACGGTAAACCTGACATTCTTACACTTTTTACCACTTCTATTACCCTGTCCCAATCCTAGGTTCCTCCCTTTTTTTTTTTTTTACAGCAATGTAAGAAGGAGAATTAAGAATTTTTTTTACATGTATAGTAACAACCTGTATTACGACTGCCCCTCTTGTGGTCCCCAGTTTACAAGGGGTAATAACTGTTTCAGATTCCTTCACTCATTAATTCCGTCATGACAAAATCATGATCAACGGTTGATTTTTGCTGATTGCAACTTTCAAATATGTTTCTCAGGTGCACCGGATTATTTAAACTTCCCTACTATTCTATACCATGCAGAAACAAGCCCGACACTCACCAGTTCTGATTCTACTCCCAGTAATGAGAGTGAATGGCACGCATTCAATAGCCATAGAGAATCACGTGACTTGAGTTTAAATCGCGTCGGGTAACGGCGCGTGAAACGAGATTCATAAAAGAGCATGGGACGATGACCAGTTTACAGGTCGGTGGCCATAACGTGGTCTACAGTGTGGCTTCGTTGACCGGCTACGTGAAAAAATAAAACCAACACGTGGCGGTAACCGTGTGAAAAATTCTAATTTACCGTCTCCAAGTAATATATATTCAAAGCGAAACTGTGATTATTATGTGAAACACAGAGAAAAAGAAGCGATAGATCTCAAGCCTTTAAGTTGGCAGATATCTTTTCGGGCCTATCGATGGAGAGAGAAATATAAATAAGGCCATAGTAGTAGAATAGAATAGAAAGCGGAAACAGAAAGGAAAGATTTTATTTTTATTTTTTAAAAAAAAGGTGGAAATGAGAGCAGAAGAAGAGAAATAGAAATAGAAAGAGAGAGTGTTTGGTTTTCTTTTTCTCTCTTACAATCCAGCTTCTTTGTCTCTTAGCTTTTCTTTTTCGTTTGATCCCATGCTCTTATTGCTGAATCTGATCCTGCGCTTTTGTCTTCTGTGGGAACCTCAGTCTCAGATCGATCATAACAAAACTTCTTTTTCTTTATCTTCTTTTTCTTCTTCATCCCTACAAAAGATAAACAGAAGTGAAGTTATAAAGATTCAGCAGGAGTAAAAAGAGAAAAAAGAAAAGCAGACTAGTCACTATTGTTTGTTGATAAAAATGGGTACAGGTTGGAGAAGAGCCTTTTGCACTACTATTCCTAGAGACCCGTCAGATAACACCTCAATTTCTGATAAGCAACAAACCAGTCCTAGTCCAAGTCCAAGCCCAAGAAGCTGTGCAAAGCTCGGTTTCCTTTCCGGTGGAAATAACCCCACCACACCTCGCCTACATTCACAAAACGTCTCTAGCCCAAGCTTGCGCTGCCGAACCATTAATAATACTGTTGAACCATCTTCCACTGCTGAAAACACTCCTAAAGCACCCAAGAGTTCAAACCCATCTTCTCCTCGATCTCCTCTGAAGCTTTCTCTTTTCAAGAATAGCTTCAAGTTTAGGGTAAGCTTTCTTCTACAGATTTCGTAAAAAGTTTGTGTGAGATCCAATGGTGTAATGATGAAAGAATTTGACTTTTTTTGCTTTTCTTTTTTTTTTGTTTTGCAGAGTAGCTGTGGAATATGTTTGAATAGCGTGAAAACAGGTCAAGGCACAGCAATATACACAGCAGAATGTGCACACGCTTTCCATTTCCCCTGCATAGCCGCCCATGTTCGTAAGCATGGCAGTCTCGTGTGCCCCGTCTGTAACGCTACCTGGAAAGATGTTCCTTTACTTGCCATCCATAAAAATCTCCATCCTCAATCTCGCCTTCAACACGACACCGTTGAGAACGCCAATGCTGCCATTAATCCTATTGCTACTTCAATTAACAAACCTAAGATTGAAGACAAAAAAGTGGTAGTTGAATCACCAAGAGCCGTAAAAAACACCACGCCAAAATATGAGTACCAACAGCCACGGACTCAGTCTCCAAAAACTTCTGATTCGAGATACTATGATGATGATGAGCCATTGCTGTCACCAACCGCCGGTGGGAGATTTATTCCCATTCCTGAAGCCGATGAGAATGTCGAAGGGGAAGAAGAAGATGACGTTGAGGAATTCCAAGGATTCTTTGTTAATCAAACTCCCTCAATGAAATCCGATGATGTTACGGTCAATGGTAACAGAGATTCTCGAAATGTTCAAGTCAGACTTTTGCCTGAAGCTGCTGTTGTTTCTGCTGGCCGTGGCTATGAAACTTATGCGGTTGCGTTGAGAGTGAAAGCGCCACCGCCGCCGCAACAGGGTAGAGGTAACAATACGACGCCGCTTTTGGACCCTTCTCATAGAGCGCCAATTGATTTGGTGACAGTGCTTGATGTGAGTGGAAGCATGACCGGCGCCAAATTACATATGCTAAAACGAGCCATGCGTCTGGTGATTTCTTCTCTCGGCTCAGCTGATCGGCTTTCAATTGTGGCATTCTCTTCTTGTCCTAAGCGGCTTTTGCCTTTGAGAAGAATGACGGCTCACGGTCAGCGAGCAGCGCGCCATATCATTGATCGGCTCGTGTGTGGTCAAGGGACCAGCGTAGGAGACGCGTTAAGGAAAGCAACAAAAGTGCTTGAAGACAGGAGAGAAAGAAATCCTGTTGCGAGCATCATGTTATTGTCGGACGGTCAGGATGAAAGATCCCATGGGAATACTGCGAATCAACGGTATACTTCAGGCAGTGGATCCTCAACCCGATTTGCTCATATTGAGATCCCAGTTCATGCTTTTGGGTTTGGCCAAAGCGGCGGCTATAGCCAAGAGCCAGCCGAGGACGCATTTGCTAAGTGTGTTGGTGGGCTTCTTAGCGTGGTTGTACAAGACTTAAGAATTCAGCTCAGCTTCGCTTCTGGTTCGGCGCCGGCGGAGATATTAGCCGTGTATTCATGCCATGCTAGGCCTACTGTGCTCAGCTCCGGCTCGATTCGGCTTGGCGATTTGTATGCAGAGGAAGAAAGAGAACTATTGGTAGAGCTAAGGGTCCCATCTTCAGCTGTTGGGTCCCACCACGTGATATCTGTTCGTTGCCTTTATAAGGACCCCTCTACTCAAGAGGTCGTATACGGCCGCGACCAGGCCCTACTAGTGCCACGTCCCCACGCTATAAGATCATCGGCTCCGAAAATCGAAAGGTTGAGGAATCATTTCATCACGACTCGAGCCATAGCCGAAGCCCGAAGACTATTAGAGCACAATGACTTCACCAGCGCTCACCACTTGCTGGCGTCTTCGCGGGCATTGATTTTACAGTCAAGCGCAGTATCGGCCGATGATTACGTGAGAGGAATTGAGGTGGAGCTGGCGGAATTACACTGGAGAAAACAGCATCAGGTAGAACAGCAGCAGCAACAGCAACAACCAATGATGAACCAACGGCGGAGAGGGAGCGAGACGAACACGACGATAGTGACAGACGAAAACGGAGAGCCACTAACGCCGACGTCGGCTTGGAGAGCGGCGGAGAAGCTGGCTAAGGTAGCAATGATGAAGAAGTCATTGAATAAAGTCAGCGATTTGCACGGCTTCGAAAACGCTAGATTTTAATTTTTCTTTTTTATTTTATTTTTCTTTTTCCTTTTCAAAAGGTACATTGGAAATGTGGATTAAAATTAAAAAATGGAAAAAGAAGAAAAAATAAGACAAGCAGAAGGCGTTAGCAGACGGCGCGGCGGATAGAGAAAAATGGATTAATTAGGAAGATAAATAAGCTTGTCTTTATGAAATTGAAATCCACAAAAATGTACTGTTGTAGGAAGGAATACGAAAAGATGTAAATGTTAGGAAAATGGATATTTTTGTTTTGTTATTATAGTTATGGTATTTAATTTTTATATAAAAAAGAACAATCATACACATTTATCCTTTTGTGGTTTTAATAATAAAAAAATGATTGAGATAGCTGTAACTTGAAATGATGATTGAATCATTTCGTTGTTATGAATTTTGTATTTGTATCATTATTATACTGCTCGCTTTCATATTATAATAATTTTAAAACAATATTGGGTCACTACCAAATACAATTATATATTTCTGTTTTGATGCATTACAAATCGAAAACTAATAGCATTGTGAGGCGAAATTATGGACAATTTCTATTATTATGCAAAATGTTAGGGAAAAGTATCTCAATGGCCCTCCATTTTAAATTTTTTGACAAAGGGTTTCGGCTTTGAAAGGCTATTCGTTGTAAGTGCTCATAATAACATGCCCAATCAAGTATATTTTCCCCCAAAAATAATCGATTAAAGCAAAACAGAGATAAAAAAGCTAAACCTATATTCTAATCCTTTTTCATCGATTTTTTCCTCTCTTCCTCTTTAATCTGCCGCTCGCTATCGCATTTCTCTTCCTTCGATGACCAACGCAATGCACTTAATGGACCTCCTTTCAAATTTGAGATACCGGGCTTTTTATTTCTAATCCACCAAAAATAAAACTTATTTTTCACAAAATAAAACTTCTAAATAGGGTGAGAATGGTCGAACCCAAGAGACTAACTTGCTGTAAATAATCAGAATTGAAATTGAAAACAAACAAAATAAAGGGAATTAAAAACTAAAGGAAATTAATTAATCGAAAAATTAAAGCAAGCGATAGAATTTAATATTAAACTAAAACATTGGGAAACGAATTCAATCAAGACATACCGCAGTGCGAAGTTCGATTCGATAGATCATTAATCCAAGAATGACTTATTAATTCATATTACAGATAAGTTATAGTTAGGAAGAACGTCGACTCAACCAATTCTATCCTAATAATAAGTTGCTAAGATACGATTTAATAACAACCCCTAATTAACTAGTACTCTTAAGTTCGATGAAAGATTTAACAGTTAATCGCCTTAAAATCTAGTAGAACCCTACCCAGACTAACAGAAACTATCAGCATTTATTTAAATTTGATTATATTCTTCCTTAACATAACCTAAAAGATTCTACCCAATCAGATTATATTAATTATTACTGTATCGATCTAACCAAAGAATTACGGATTTGATTTTATCGAATAGCAATGAAAATTGCTACCAAATAAAACAACGGGCCCTATTAATTCATTGAATAAAATTTCGCTAGGGGATATATTTTTTGAATAAATCACATAAAGAATATAAATGCAACATAAATTAAAAAATTCAATTAAGTTTACTAATGTCAATTGAAATCAAATTTCTCCCTCGGTTCTAGTCTTAACTGAAAAAAAAGAATTAGCCATGCATAGTTATGACAGAAAACATGATAAAAAAATGAAAACCTGTTGCAAAATAGGCTGTCCAATACTGCAATCCCGTCACTCCCATTCTGATGAGCAAAAAAGTGTCTATAAAAAATCTAAAATTGGCTTAAATACATCCCAAAAGGGTGAGTCAACTAATATAATAAAAGGACCCACTAAAATTAATGATAAATCAGTTGTCCAGGCTTTAAAACGAGTAAAAATCATCACCAAAACGTTGCGGGCCAGCCAGCCATTTAAAACATATTGTTTCTCTTGTTTTCTGCTTAATTTCGTCCAAGGCTAAGGACCGGACTACTTTGTTTTTACATTCCGAAAATCCAACAACTTCAATCTTATGCTTCTTTTTGCTCCATTCATATAAAATTCAACTTTTTCTAGTACAAAAACAATAAATCAAGTAAAACTACACTTTTAAGCATAAATAACAAAAAAATAAACATAAATATAACAATAAAAACAAGTTGAATTTGCATGTTATCACGCATCAAGCTCAAGGTTGATGAAATCGATAGAAATTAAGGATAAAATAATTTAACATGAATTCTCCTCATCCAAGGATCATGCCTATGCACAAGGTCAAATTCGATGCAAAAAGCGAATATGAAATGATCTAGAACTACAAGGTTCTTCAAGATTTCTTCAATAAACTAAAGATTACCAAGGTTCGTGACCTTTTCGCATTTACAGGGCCCTGTTTACAATATGATTTTGTTGTTTATTTATTTTTTTATTTATTATTTTTTTTATTTCTGATTTGAACTTTTGGTGTGTGTTCTTTTTTTTTTTTTCCACCACATTGAGGTGCAAAAACTTATAAAAGGAAGACCTCTTGATAATCTGGAGTTCATGTAGTGGATGAAGCATTATTGTGATTTTATTAATTGAGGTGTTCTTAAGCAAGTTTTTCTAAAAGAATTGTAGATTAATTGTTCCTTATAGTAAATGTTCTTTAAACTTCAATTTCTGCAGTTGTTTCTATTTAGCTCCTGATTAGAAGCCTTGCTCTTTCAAATTGAGTGACTTTGTTGTGTACTAATTATATAATTGATTACTTGATTCAATTGATTGTTCAATTGTTGTGGATTTTATTGAATGTTTGGATTTTGGAAATTTTGACTAAAGAAAAGAACAATTTCCTTCTTTTGGTGTAGCGTGGATGAGTAATATCTGATTTATTTTTTATGTGTGTTTTGGCATCGAGTTAATCTGTTAATGTCGTTTCTGATTTGTTGTTTCAATTTTATTATGAGGAATGCGTGAAATTAGTAGAAGCAACAACATTTAGCAAGGTTTTCCTTCAGCAATCTTTCACTTGATTGGTCTTCTGTTTCACGATCCGTCAAGGTTTTCGTGAAGTTTCTTCAACTGTTCTTTGCAAAAGTAGAGGCAAAAAAATAACGCAAGCAACTAGTCTCATTGTATGCCCTCTAGGTGTTTGTGATTGTTGTCTGACTGAGCTTGAAAAGTGAATGATAATTGTGTTAAATTTAAGAAATGCATGCGTTGATGTGATATTTATTTTGTGTATGTATTATGTTAACAACTTATAAACATATTATGAACAATTTATAAATAGTTTTGTAAACAGTTTCTGAAAAGTTAATGAAAAAATTATGAATAATTTGTATGTGTATTATGTTAACATTTTTATGAATAGTTTTGTGAAAATAATTGTTTTAGAGATTTTTCCTTATAACAAAAGCTCTTTTACGTCCCAATTGATTATAAATGGTTCTTTTAGTCCATTAGAAAATGTATGAGATCTTCTGAAGAAAATTTTTTATAAAAAGGACCATTTTTGTCCTTCTTCCAAAACGCTGCTGTATTTGATAGTCTGGTCCGAATATGAGAGTGGCCCATTTTAATCCTTCAAACCAATTTAAACCCATCAACAAGTAGCAGATGGAATGAGCTGAAATTTTGAATATAGAAGCCAACAAAAGAAATTCCAAATATTAAAAATGACTACACTCCAAGCCCTCTAAGATATGTAATCGGGAAATCATGATTCCTGAAAGTGACGATATTATTTAGATTCAAATATGAATGGTCTCAAATCCTTTCTCACTACTGTTCAAAGATAATACTTAAAAGCTACAAATAACACTCATTGCTAGTTATTTGGATGCCAACTAATTTTATTAGCCTATCTGGTTCCCAAAAGGCATATGTTAACTTTTTTTGCATCTACCAATCAATTTTAATTCAAATAAAAGTCATGTTCAGAATAATTGTACATCATTTATGATGTTTTTACTATGCACCCAGCTTCAAAAATGCAAAATTCAAACGGGGGGAAACAAGACTATGCAGAGATGTGTCCCCATATAGCTGGATTTTCAGTAAAAAGGATCATATAATTGAAGTAGGATCAGAAATCCTAAGATTGAAGATTATTTATGGAACCAAATTTGCTGTTAATGTCAGGATGGCAATTACAGATTATAGTACAGTGAAAGAAGTATATCCTATCAATGGATTTGTTTGGATTCTTGAGCTGGTTTGTCCTAATGCAAATATATATATGTGCAGTTGAAAAAAAGAATAAAAATTAAAGACTGGCTTTAATTGTATACTGACAACTAAGCATTTTTGTCCAACTACTGCATCCTGCAGATGCCTTCAATTCCACCATTGTATTACTGATACCCAAAATGTTAGACGGCTCTAATCTTGTCTTTTTGTGGAACTTTGCACTGTTGCAGTGAAATCTCAAACTTTCATACTACAGTATCGAAACATGTTTATGGGAAAGGCTACAAATGGCCTTAATCGAAATTTAACCTTATTAAAAATTTTAATCAAGCTTAGCTTCGATTTGGCTCGTTAAGTTTGAGCTCAACTCAATTTTGATCCGATAAACTCAAATGTAAACATTAACATCAAATATCATGTGCTCCAACAGTTTGATAGGAGTTCTTTTATTTTAAGCTCTCAAATATTTGTCTAAAGGACATTGTGTAGAATCAAAAGTGGGTTTAGTATAGGGTCAGATTTGCTGGAAGCTCGCATAAGAGTGAACTTTTCACTAAATTGTGGACGGTAAAAATCTCAAACCGTTATAATGCATTCACAAATTCAAAAACTTTTGACCTCTAATAGTATCTAGATGATATTTTCAGAGCCTTTGTGTTGTTGTGAAGTTAAAAACTAAACTAAGTACTAGCTCATGTATCTAACGTTTTTGCGTAGTTTTATAAAATCCCCCAAAACTGAGAATTCCCCTGAAACTTTTAGCTGAATGCAAGGACAGCGTATTGTAGGATTGGGCTTTACAAGAAGCCTAGAAGACCGGATTTGACATGGGCTGGATCAATATATCTCAACCCTTCGTGTACACATTAGGCCCATTGTCTTGTAATGAACAGAAATAGTCGCAACAGAAACACATCTCTATATTGAAATTACAAAGTAAATTAGTTACAACTTACAATCACAATGAAACACCGGAAACTCAACATCTAGTCCAGAGGATCAAACTCAATGCATTATTTTCTCTGGTACTTATAGAGACAAATGACTGGTATCGGAGACATGAAAATGCTAGTTAGCAAGGATGTCTCACATAAGATTAATGAATTTGAGTGTATCTTGTAGGAATCTTATTGAATTTGGACACTGTATTTGTATAGTGGAAGTTATTGCTGGCCGGTCTTGGCTCTAAGCTTTTGTTCCAAAACAGCTACTTCTGTCTCTAGGCTGAACATTCTGTTAAGAGCATGCATATTCTCCAAGGTCTCGCTTAGAGTTCGGCTGTCACTGCCATCACATCTCAAGTGCTGCATTGGACCGTGAAGTAACTTGTTCACTATTCCACGGCTAAGATCATCTACAGCTCTCCTTGTTTTCTTAGGGATATCCTCGCCCATTTTTGAAAGGCACTTTTCTAGCTCTGCAACTCTGATTCTCTCTGCATAAGCTCTCAATTTCTTGATTGTTGGAACAGTCTCCAATGAATCCCTCCAAGCTTCAAATTGTTTCGATTCCTCAGTAATTATCGCTTGAGCTTCCATTGCTTTTCGGAGGCGATCCTCTTTATTAGCAGCAACAACCTCCTTAAGATCATCAACATTGTAAACTCCAGCGTTCTCGACATTATTGACACACGATCCCACGTTCCTTGGAACGGAGATGTCAATAAATAATCTTGAACCTCCAACCTCTTCACCAACTGAGGGAAGATCCTTAACATGTTCTTCCAAAAATAAAGGGGTTTCTGATGCTGTGCTGGTGAAAATAACATCAGCTTCAGCAGCACAATTTAGCATCTCATCAAGGGGTTTATAAATGATCTCCACATCCTTCAGCTCATCACGTATAGCTGCAACTCTTTCCTCACTTCTGTTGATGATCACCATTTTTGTGCAACCCTTTGCTACCAAGTGCTTGATTACAAGCTTCCCCATCTTTCCTGCTCCAATCACCAACATTCTGGCAGTAGCATGCGAAGATTCAGGAAGCTTCATCAAAGCCAGTTCAACAGCAGCAGAACTTACAGAAACAGCTCCAGCAGCAATGTTTGTCTCAGTCCTAACCCGCTTCCCGACAGATATTGCATGTTTAAAAAGTCCACTGATGTTTCTCCCAAAACCAACAACTCCTTGGCCTACTTTGACGACTTGTTTAACCTGAGCAAGAATTTGACCTTCTCCCAATACAAGAGAGTCAAGACCTGCAGATACTTCAAAGATATGCTGTGTAGCATCATTGTTGTACAATAAAAAACGGTGCTCACAAATTTCTGAAGCAGGGATGCCACTTGTCTGTGATGGAAAAAAAAGATGTTAATTCATTGGACTCTGTTTCAGAAAGCCTAACAAGATCACATTTTACATAAATTAACTTGGAGATAATATAAATAACAAGACAAAAACAATATATCCTCCTAAAAAAGAATACTAAATAGGGAAAACCCTCTGTCAGCAGCCATTAGGAGGTTTCATATAATTTTAACAGCTCAAAGATGATCTTAAAAAAATCATCATCAATTGTTATCTAGGACTTGCATATGAAATATTTCCATTCAATTAATGAAGCAGAAAGAACTTCCTTAGTATAATGAAAGAAGTGATGACCTTTGACATCCATTCAGTGACTTCTTTGACCCCTCGATGCTGAGATAAGGCCACCACATATATTTCCATTCTATTACAGGTGCTAAGAACCGCAGCCTCTTCTATATGATTTAAGCTACATAACTCCCCAATAGCTCGAGGCCATTCAGCTTCTGGAATGGCAAGTTTTTCACGCATTTCGACTGGTGCAGTATGAATACTAAGCCCGATGACAACAATGCTAGCCCTTTCCTTTGTGTATCCTAATGAAGATCAATAATATTATCAGCAATACTAAAAGCTTTGCAATCCAAATATACATTATAACGAGAATTTTTCATAAAAACTACCTTGAATTGTAGATGCCATTTTATGTAAAGTGAAATTTTGAATGCACAATCTGATTTTTGGAAACGTTAAAGCACACATATGTAGCAGAACTTCTTTATTAAGGGAAGTTTATTTTAACAATTTTCAGCTTTCAATTCATGTTCTTCCACTTCAACTGATTCTAGAAAATGTTATCCTAAACATGAATTGAACAGACCCAAAGCAAGCATTTCCTAACATCTAATAAAAATACAAAATAAAGCAATGCATTGGAAGAATCTTCATAACCAACATCTTTTTTTTTTTTTTTCTTTAAACAAAAGATAAAAAAGAAATGGAAATTGAAATTCAATCGGAGACAATTTGGGACTCACTATCAGCAGCAGAGGTCTTGAGCTGTTCAAGAGCAGACAAACTAGAACCCTTAGCCGGATCGATATTGGAGTCTGTCTCAGAAACCGCATCCGTAGAAGACGCAACCTCACATCTCACTCCCCCTCTCTGCGTTAAAATCCTTCTGTAATTATTCCTAATCGTCGGCTTGCATATAACACGTATCTGCTGAGTGGGCGAAACCAAATGAGCCCTCAAAGAAGAAGAAGAGGACCCACATGAAGATGAAGAAGAAGACGCTGAATTGAGAAACAAAGTCTCCATCTTGGCGCCTGCCAAAGTGGTAGCAAAACCGCTAGAAACAGCCATAACCGGGAAAAATTCGCACCCAGAAACCCAAATTTGAAGGAGAGATTGGGAAGAAGGTAGGGATGAGCGAAATTCCCAGTTGATGGAAGAGAAAGGAAAGGGCGTGTGGTGTGGGTTTTGGGTCAGAAATGTGGGAGGAGCAAGATTTTGACTTGCTCTGCAATTGAGCAAAAAAAAAAAAAAAAGTGAAGAAGATTGGGATTTTCTGTGGAGAGTATAGAGAAATCTGATTGGCGGGTGTTGCGCACGTTTTATCCACACTCATCTCCTCTTATTATATATGTTGTTGATCCTTCATTTACCATCCATGTCTTTCTGATGCAATCTGCCCAATGTAGCTTTCAACTTTTCGTTATGGGTTTAATATATTATAAATTATTTTTTTTTATAATTCAATAAAATAAATTTTGAGATAAGTTTTAATTGTTTGGTTAGTGTTATTAAAACCATTTAAACAAAAAAAAAAAAAAAATCAAACAAGAAATTATTATTGAAACTAGCAATTTTTAGTATCACAGGCAAGAATGTTCCATTGCGGTTGAATTCTGATTCCAAATTTATTACAACTATAATCAGCATTTTATAAAATTGTAATCAGCTTTATTAGTGAAAACAAAAATAACTTAACAAAATATCATTTTTTATAATATTATTTTAATTTACAACCCAATATAAGTAATAAATATATTATTATTCGTAATACATATATAATTAAAATACAATATTTAATAATCTAGGTTTATGAAATATGTCATTTACTGCAATTTTTCAATAAAAAAACCATGTTGGTGTGAATCAAATCCTAAGGTTTATGTTATTTTTAACTTCACATTTTGGGTTAAGTTTAAAAAAAAGAAAAAATAGAATTTCTTTTCCGAATGAGAGTAACTATTAATATTATGAGCAGAACGATGTGAACACGTTGTTAAAATCAAAAGAAAGCATCAAACTATTAATATTGTTGTGATTCTCTCAAGTTGTCTTTATTTAAGCCCTTTACCTATATAATGAAAATGAAAAATTTCACTAAATTTTTCCCAAAGAACTTAAAATAAAAAGGCAAATAAAACATGATGTGGCGATCTCTGGGTGCTCCAAATTGAAAGTGATATTATTATTACAGCCTGGCACTCTTCCTGTCCATTTGATTTCCCACGAAATCAAATCCAACGGTCTAACTAGGATATTGTTTTGGCAATAGAGATATTGCAAAATCTAAGAAAGAGATAAGGTGGCAAAAGAGGTGGGACTTGTAGTATAATTCTAGTGATGGAGATTCATTTCTAAGATTACAGCCTCCTTTTGCCACATATTTCATGTTTATGTCGTGGAGATGAGCTATGCTTACATTTTAAGATATGGAACCACATTTATCTTTTTTACTTATTCACCAACCTATTTTAGCTTATTTGTAAATGATTTGATATATATATATATATATATATATATAATTTATTGGACATCATTTAACTACATTAACGGTAAAAGACTGACCTTTGAATTTGCTCAAGCTCAAAACAGAGATCGAACCTCTAACCTCTAGTTAATAACCATCTATTGGTTGTCAATTTTTATATTTAAATAACTTGTATTAACAATTAAAGAATCATTAATTAATTAATGCTTTTTGAAGTAGTGTAACGGTGAAGGAGGGAGGCTTTATTTCTTTGTCTTTAGGGTATTTATTGAAGCTTTATTTTATTCTTGCTCAAGTATGGATATAAATAGTGGTTTATAAGATTCGATATCCCAAAGCAGTAAAGGCGAGGTGAAAAATACAGATGAGTGGTGTTTATTTGTTTGTTTCTCTTTTGTTACTTCACTAGGGTTAATTTTGTTGGTTGTTTTTGCTAATTTGTTATTGTGTATATATAAATATAATGCTTGATTCCATCAATCTTATTCTGACCTCATGTACTTTAATGCATTCCTTTGCGGTGTAGTATAAATGAATGCAATTAGAAGAAAGAAAGGATAATTTATTTAAATTACCCAACACTTTGTTTTTATGTAGAACATTAAATATCATTTCCGTGTAATTCAATTGATTTTATCCGGATGAAAGATTTTGTATTCATTTTATTTCGATTATATTATTCTCACCAATTTAGTACTTTGTATACTTTTATCAAATGACACATGTTTATTTTTTAAAAAAAAAAACAATAATGTTATTGGAAAAATGGTGATCTAGAATGAATAAAATCCAACAGTCTTGCCTTAATGTGCAAGAATAGAAGCCATAATTCATGGCAACCAGTTGGAGTTGAAATGACTGTTTTGCTACTTAAAAAAAAAAAAATAACTACAGCAAACAAAAAAACAGATATGGACCTCAGTTTTGTTAGTCTCTGTTTGTGATATTTAAGGCATCCAGAAGAAGCAAATGTTAGGATTAATCATTCTCTATAGTACACAATTCCTTTCTAGATTGAGAATTTTTAAGCTTGAATTGAAATGTTGTTCATTGGAAGAAGATTAAGGTGCATTCCAAGATACCTTTATATTCTCTTCATGTCCACAGTTCTCTTCACTTTTTGTGCATTCTTATGCTCTCCAACTTGTTATTTCTTAATAATATTTACTTACATTACTTTGAAGTGAGCATTGAATGATTCTTACATATCTAATTCTGTACTTATATTTAATTTTTTAACATATGTTGTGTATTTTTATTCGTTATGGAGAACCTCTCCCACACCATTCATTTTTCTATTTAAATTGGATTTTTTTAAAATTTCTAAATAATTTTTTTCATCATTTATTTAGTTACGAGAATTTTACTTTCAATAAATTTTAGAAAAAAAAAAAAAGATTAAATTTTATAAAACATCCGTTTGATTTGAAATTTTTGAATTTAATGGCAAAATAATCTGATACGTATATGAAAATATTTACTAAAAATGATATTCTTTAAACAATACTTCTTTTGTTTCTTAAATCATATAACAATATAATATTCATTTTTAATAAACAATATAAAAATTTTGTGGTAAATTAACTATTTTATCGTAGTCGTTAATTTTTTTTAAAATGAGATTAATTATTATCATATATCGATTCGGATTAGTGTAAGTTGATTAATGATTTACATGTGAATTAATATGTATATTATTTAAAAATCAAGAAGGATATTGGACTACTTTTCAATTTGGAAAATTACAGCGAATATCAATTTTTTTTTAATTTTTTGATTTATTAAATATTACCTTTTATCTTTATACCATCTTTATGGTTATTTTACTTAAATGCTTTTATTTATATTATTTTTTTCTTAACCAACTGTTTGCGGAACCGATTGTTGAAAATAAGTTGAGACGTTGAAAATAAGTTGATTTTCTCAAGTGATTACTGCTTTTAACCACCGGGACTGCAAAAAATAAATTTATTTTCATTTTTCTCCTTTTATTTTCGGCCACTATTTTTTTTAGAAATAAATTATTTACTTTTATTTTCTTCCACTTTCGGCCACCATTTTTTTAGAAATAAATTTATTTTCTATCACTTCTAGTCACTATTCTTCAAAAATAAATTTATTTTCTTTTATCCTTTCATTGTTATCCATTTGTTATTGAAAATAAATTTATTTGCTTTTATTTTCTTATAAAAAACTTAGATAAAAAAAAGTTATTTCTCTTATTTCCTTCACAAACTTAGTAAATAAATTTATTTTCTTGTAATTCTCATGAAATTAGGACCATTTTGTGAAAGTATACAAAATTTAAGGGTCTGTTTACAAATTTTTGAAAAAGGAGGACCGGATATAAAATTTTACATTAAATCTTATTCTTACTCTGCGCCACCACCACCTTTCAATCATTTTAGGCACTGCTTCTTCACAAACAATCTGTGTACAATTTTGTTCTTCTGATGTTCGTGCTTTTAGCGCTAGAATCGCAACAAACAATGATCATCATCAAGCAAAACATTGATCACATTGCAGACAAAAGAAGATTTCGAACTGATTATTGTGGTTGAAGCTTCCGAGGATCGCCGGTCAACCATGAAAGCTAATTCGAAAATCGGCCGAACATGAGAGTCGCTTCACATCTGTCAAAATCGGAAAAATATAGTGAAAAATTAGGGATTTGGAAGAGAGAGACTTCTTTGTTTGCAGGCTTAGTACTGAACTTTTCGTGGTGTCCAGATGGCAGTGCTCCGTCTTAGAAGAAAGAAAAAGGAAGAGTTGAAAACCAAGAAGTAGCAGCGGTGTGAGATGAGGATGTGCAGATGGCGAAGTAGATGAAGAGCTCTGGCAATTGAAATTAAAACGGAAGCGTGTTTTGTATAGGACAGTTTTGGTATATTAAAAATTTTTGTAATGTAAATGTGGCATTCGTTAATTTTCGGCTTCCAATTTTAATGAGGCTTAAAAACAGCCCAATGAGAGTAGATTGGGCTTTCCTTTTCACCATTTAGTATTGGAATATGTATCAAAATAAACAAATAAAATTGAATTCATAAAGAGAAAAGTAGTTTAGAAACTGTAAATTCAACTTGGCTAGAATAGAGGATAAACAAAATAAATATAAAGCATTTAAAAGAAATTATAGCACCGAGATCTCAATAAGCATGATTAGATGAATTGAAATTTAGAAAATATATTTTAGCAATTATTATAATTTATATAGTTTTTTAGGATTTAATTAATTAATAATGGAAAAATACAATTGTGATTTGCTATCTGTTTTAAAGTATTTATAACAATTATTCTCTTCTTTTAATTTTCTGTCAATTAATTTTTTATAACTTTTGAATGCCATGGAAAATTGTTAAAAAATCAAAGCATCAGAGGTGTTGATATGAAAGTAGTATTTCTTTGATTGGTTAAGACTAGATGCTCTGGAAGAATAATCAACACTTTTTATGATCTTTTTGCCTTTTTTTATTGTTTTTTTTTTTTAGATACCAAGGAGGGAATACCCAACACAGACTACATAGGTAGGGACAATCCTCATTTCTTACCTAACAAACCTGCATAAAATTACAACTCTTTCCAGATGATGCTCAAGAAACCTGCACCATACATCTGCTAATACTTTCATATAGCCCATTTTATAAGCTACTCGATTGCCTTTAGAAGTGGCCATGGACTGGACTGGATAAAGCCCGACGACGCTATGAATTGGAACTAGCCCAAAGATTGGAGGGCTATGTTGACGGCGGGTCAAACTCATCGAAACCAGTAGACCCGTTCGGATTAACTAGCGAGTTGGCCGGACTTTGTCGGTTCACAAACCGTGTCCGATGTTAACTAACTTAATTCAATTATGTCATTTTGTAATTGAATGTAAGTCAGATATTATATAGCAACTGATTACAATTAGTTATTAATTCAGATGTCATATTATATTTTGTTGGTGCGCAACGGCTACTAATTATTTTAGAAGTTAAAAATTTGAAAACTAAGCATTAAACTCACTATTATCTAATTAATGGTAACCATCTTTTCAGTAATATTAAAGGTTGTGTATTTGATGGACACTGATCTCCTTCGTCTACAAGGGCAAATATTTTAAAAGTTTCATTATATAATTCATCTTACCCATTACAACTAAAAAAGTGTTATTATATAATTCAAATATGTAAAATAATTTAATTATTAATTTGACTAATTTCTCCGGATATTGAGAATTAGTCATTTAAACGATTCCTTTTTATTATTATTAATTGAAGTTGATTTCATTATAAAAATGAATATATTTTGCAACTAATGATGAAATTAGGGAAGGAGGGAGGACCAAAGAAATGTTATGGGTTTTTTCAAGTGTGTGGATCCAACGTGGATCGCTAAGCCTCCGTAAAAAGGTTGATCTGATTTGGTCATCCAAAATTCTCAAACATCCTGAAAATGGGTTGTTTTTTTTTTTTTTTAGAAATTAAATATTTTATTCTATGTAATTCATAATAACTTCTTGTTCATTTGACTTTCTCATATTAATTTCATCATTTAGTTGAGGCCACATTTTAAATTTTTATTTGCATTTTAGTTTAGTAATTGATATTAGGTTACAAAATACTACCTCCCTTCCTCAAAATAATTTTTTTTTTTTTTTTGACAAGATCTAACAAATACTGTCATTCTCGTGTAAAAATGAAGGAATGAAAATTATGGGAAAAATTCTGCACCCAAACTTTTTAAAAATTTTCAACCAACTTATAATGAAATATGTGTACTTAGGTTAATTGAAGTTTAGAACTAATAATTTGGTGTGTTAACAAGATTAGTTATTTGTATAACAGTTTTTTTAAGTAATAATTAGATGTTTGTAGTAAATAGTAACATCTAAAAAAATTAATCTTTTATAAAATATTACTTAACTAAAAATTATATAACAAGCTAAGCTAATTTACTGAATGTTATACTATAAAAAAAATTAATGTTTTACTTCGAAAGTTGTTGTGAAATACAACTTTGAGTTTAATTGATTGAAAAATCAAAGGAATTAGCTAGAAAAATGAAATTGAAAATTAAATTTTCATTTTCGTCCACGCCATTTCAGAATTGAGGCTTGTTTTCATATGCATAGGGGCCTTTATGGGCATAAAACATGTGATAGCACAACTTTGTTTTTACAATGTTTTGGGTGCATACTAAAACTAATGCACACTTTTAACGAAAATGACTAATAACGTGTGGTCTTTTATTTTTTATTTTAACGCATACCATTTTTTTTTTGTTAAACAAAATAATTATAGTAAAAATTGACAAATTAGCCACACATTTCTATCATTTTGCACTGAAATATGACTACTCTTATTTACCTCTGTAATTACACATGACACACGCACTAGTATGCAGTAATTTCAAAAAAAAAAAAAGTTTTTTTAAAAGAAAAATAGTTATTTTTCCAAAATTTAATGACAAAATTTAAAAAGAAAATGGATGGCACTAAATGCATAAGTTACAGATCCAAAGATAAAAAATAACTATGTTTCTCAAATGTATTTATGACTTACATTAACTTTTTTAAAAAATAGAAAATTATAATTGAATTATGTGTAGATGCTGACCTATGATACTTGGAAAGAAATCTTATCTTAACTGGAATTTTGACTTAATGGATGGACATGATCCACTTTGATCGTAATTTTATTATAAATCTAATATTATTATGATCCACTTGGATCGTAATTAGAAGCAGCAGGCAACATTGAAGAAATGAGGTAAGCTGCTCTTAACGAGTCAATTAGCGATTATGCTGGCGCCACTAAATCATATGCCCCTTTTTTTTTTTTTTATTGAAACAGTTGATCTCATATCCCATTAGGCTGACCACATTGGCTATTGACGGTGGCTGAGCATCACTTGCCTTCTCCTCCTCCCTTCCTCACTTATATATCCGCCCCTCCATAACTTTATAAACCCCAAAATACATACACTAGTCATTATAAGATTTGATGAAATATACATACTTGATTCTTGGACATGTATTTCGTGCGTATTTGGACTTATTAAGTTGGTTGCTGACTAGTTTGTTTAAACATTTTGAGCTCATTTTTTGATAATAACGTCTTTTTAAAAAATGGTACAATTTAATTTTTATTCAGTCTGCTATTACTTATACTGAATTCAAGAATAAAAACAATTTGTCTCAAATCCGCTCCTCTACTTAGCTTATGTACTTTTAATTTTTTCAATGTTCACAACTTAAATCTATAAATCTATATTGGTAAATAGTTTTCAAAGAAGCATTTTTATTATAAAACTATTGCAAGTAGTAAAATTTTAAACGGTTGGAAAAGAAAATTTAAATGGATATAATAAAGCATGTTTGGTTTAAACTATCTTTATTTTCTGGAAATTGAATTTTTGAAAACATTTGATCACTGTATTAAGTTTTTGGAATGTAAAAATTGTTAATAAAATATTATTTTAAAATGAAATATGTAACCTTTATATAAAATAATAAAATTAAAAAATAAATGATAAAATATAATTTTTTACTTTACCTCTAGAAAAGTAAACTTTCTCGAATTGAAGAGTGAACGTGATTTTTCATATGGAAGGGAAATTGAAGTTGTTTAATTACAAGCATTTTTTTTTTTAAATCAAACGTTTAATTATTATTATTAAAAAGTTAACTTTTTTACATATGCTTATCCCAATAAAAGTATACCTATTTTTTTCTTTTTAAATAATTACTCTAAAAAAATATTTTGCAAATTTGATTAGATCATGGTATCAAATTTTTTAATAAATTTGACTAGATATATTTAAAACATTCGGATAGTATTACTCTATTTATAATCTATTAGACAATTACTTTGTTTGGCAAATTGGATGAAGGAAAGGGAGGAAATTAGTATGAGTACTTATGTTTCTCATTCCTTGTTTGGATAGCGGGAAAAAATAAATTAAAATAATTTTATAGTAGTAATATTTTAAGATTGTAAAATTTTCCTTTTGGTTATTTTTTCCCTTTTGCAAATAAGAATTTTTCGAGGAAAAAACCCTGTTTTATTTATCTTTTCTTGGGGTGTGTGATGAAGATAATACTCTGTTTTAGACAATATGACGATGACTTGGAACTGACTCTCAAACCAACACCAAAGTCTCAGCTCAGCAACCAAATGCTACTTCCCTTTCACAAGAAAATTCTCTCTTTTTCTTTTTAACCCAAGCTTCACAAGAATATTCAACTTTTCTGCACCAATAAGATTATAAGAGGAAGAAGAAGAATAATAAGATTTTACTATTTTAAAATTTTACCTTTTACTGTATTTCCTTTTTATTATAAAATAATAAATATATTTATCATTTCTCAATTTTGAAAACGGCACGTATTTGATTATATAAAGTTACATTGGGAGAGTAATTTACTTAAATTTATTAAATCATAAAATCATACTATCATAATTTGAACATATGTCACAAACAAAAAAGAAAAAGAAAAAACAGACACATATCTCAAACCATAACATCAAATCATCTTACACTGATCCAATCTATTTCCTTGTGCAACTATTTCCCTTATCTACTTTATTATTATAATATATAGTCGATTTGTCATTTACCAAATTTAATAATGATATAAAAAATCTGTGACCATGACTTGCATAAGATAACCATGGTTAGCTAAACCCTTGCTCTGGTTATGTTTTCGGTGTTCTGTATTCTGCAGAGGAACAGAAAAGCCTTATAAATGGGCAATAGAGCACCCACTCTGTCACAGCCATTTGCCTTAGCAAACAAATTTCCTTCTGATTCGGGCTCTTTCTATATTGTATGCAAAACAAAAAACCTTCCTTATCTCACTGTTAAATCCTTATCTGTCTCTAAGCTCAATCCAGAATTTTCTGCTTTCCTTATCCAAACTGTCCTGGTACGTTCTTCTGTTTTTATTTCCAGTCCAATTTCTGTTAATTGCAGCTTCTTCATTATATATTGGTTTGATTCACATCGTTTTTGCTATATAATTTTCCATTTCACAGAGAAAATTGCGATGGCGAACACTGAGAACGGAGAGTTTAGCTTTAAAAGCAATGCGAGCGGACGCCGCGCCTTGCCTAAAATCACGACGCAGAAACCGGCGAATGACGTTTGTCACGATGACAGTGGACCGACGGTCAAAGCTCAAACAATCGATGAGCTTCATTCTCTTCAAAGGAAGAAATCGGCGCCTACAACGCCGATCAAAGGTGCACAGATTCCTTTCTCTCCGAGGTCAGAAGAGGACCGCCAGAAACAGCAACTCCAATCGATTAGGTAATTAATTAAATTAATAACTGACTAAAACGTAATATTAACATACTTTCTAACAGTTTGAGAAATTGATGAAAAGATGTTTGGTTGATGATTTTGAATTGCTTGCAGTGCATCGTTAGCGTCTCTGACTAGAGAAACAGGGCCTAAGCTGGTAAAAGGTGACCCAGCAAGGCAACCAGAAACGCCGAAAGTGTCTCATATCGCGCATCCTTTCCATTTCGTGCCTTCTATCAGCGTTAGCGACAGCTCTCTCAAGTTTACGCACGTTCTCTACAATCTCTCTCCAGCTGGTATAATATAATTAATTAATTTTGGTTATTCTATACAGATATTTATTTATACGTCTCAATTAATAATAATAGTATTCCTATTAGAAATATATTTGAAAATTAAGATATTTAATCAGAAAAACTAATTTAAAAATAGATAAAGTAAAGTTCATTTTTGTCACTGTATCTTTTAAATATCATTTACTTGATCCGAGATACGTTATTAAATTATAAATATTTGATTTATTTGGAATTGTCATTGATGTAGAGCTTTACGAGCAAGCAATTAAGTACGAGAAAGGTTCATTTATAACAGCTTCCGGTGCATTGGCCACGCTTTCTGGGGCCAAAACAGGAAGGTCTCCAAGAGACAAACGTGTTGTCGTCGATGACACTACCAAAGAAGAACTTTGGTGGGGAAAGTAAGTGCTTCTGCATCCCATATATACTAATTGGGTGTGATAGTCCAAATAAAAAAAAAAAAAAATTGGGTGTGATAATAATTTGCTTAAAAGCAAGTCACCCTTTTTACACTCTATTTTGGATGGATGACCATTATATTTTTGGGGTGAGGAAATTTTCTAGTGTCATCTCTAAATAAAAGACAACTATAAATTTAAGCTCTGAGAATAGATTTTCTATGGAGCAAATTGCTCCACCAAGTAGCATTTTTCTTAGATTTATTATGTCGACTAAAATTGAGATGTATTCCTTAACAGCACTAATTCTAATAGTTAGTAACAATTTTGGTGTTTGTTTTGAATAGTGTTTAGGTAGATTTTCGCATGTTTATATACTTTAAAATGCTAAAACTTAAACACTAAATAATATCAATTATTATTATTATTATTATTATTTAACAGGTGGTGTGTAGCTTTCTTTCGTTTTTCTTTGCTTTAGACTTAATTGAATTAACCACAAGTTATTAGTGAATCTTCAAATAAATCAATTCGTTTTGCAGGGGCTCACCCAATATTGAAATGGATGAACACACTTTCTTAGTTAACAGAGAAAGAGCCGTTGATTACTTGAATTCATTGGAAAAGGTATGGATTAATTAATTTCAACAGTTAAAATCTTATTTTCCATAATCAGACTTCAACCTTGTCGTGTCCTGCATATTCCTATCTATCAGTTCCAACATGTAAGGGAATTGGTTACTTCGCTGTCATAACTTGTTTTGATTTGGGCAATGACAGTTGTTTCACCTTATTTCTTTTCTTTTTTCTTTTTGAGGGAATGTTTTACCTTATTTCTGTAGCTTATAAATGGAGCTGACGTGGCTAATTCTTATATAGTGGGCTTTAGAGAGATACCCATCCCTTTCTAGCATATGCATGGCCTCATTTTGTTTGCGCCCGAGTGCGTTATAACTGCCTTGCAGCGAGGAATCTCTTTCATGCATTCTGGTTCACAAGACGATGATATTTCCATCCCCCGCACCCCCCTCTTTTCATTATGAATGATTTGTTTTTTTCAGAATAATTTTTACTCTGCTCTGCTTTTATTCTTGAGAACTATATATTTCTTAATTTTTCTAAACAAGAAAATAATTTTTTGAATTTTGACAAGTTCTTTATACTAATAAAAAACAAGCATCTGTGGTTATTGGCTGTCTCCATCATAGATCTGGCTAACATAGGTCACTATATTATTTTAGAAAAAATAAACTTATGAAATACATGTCCAACAAAAAATATTTAAGAACATTGACCTTCTATGTTCTAATTTTTTTCATAATGTTATAAATTGAAATATTTTTAGTTTTTACAACGAAATTTATATTAAATAAATAATTCTGAATTTGACAAAATCAACCAAAGACAACTAATTTCAATATATATTTTTAGAAAAATATGTGCATATTCATATTTCATATTTACAATTCCATGGCATATGAGTCTTGATTATTTTGAAGTGAGTCTCAACTCATTTTTGCAACTCTGTTAACTATGTGCCTTCGATCCTGGAATTGGAAGATTTAAAAGAAACCCATGTATCCTATTCAAAGCTTGAATAACGTTTTTCAAGTTTAAAGATCGTAACTTAGGCCTCGCTAACCTGACCTGGGGAAGTAATTACATGTCAATTTAGTCAGAAAATCGTAGCTTCACATTCTAACAGAAACTGCTACCCGTTTTTGTCATTTTTTCCTGTAATAATGACAACATGGGCCCAGGATTTCGTCTGGTACTGTGGCAAGCAATTTTAATAGTATTGCATGTAAGATTGGGACCTGATGCCTAAAATATTTTGAGGTGAGATTTTTTTGTTTGGTGTGCCTTATCCATCATTCGTCATGTTCTTTTCAACAATTGGATCCAGAGGATAGACATGGAAAATCCCTTTAAGATTAATGGCAGTGGTACCCATGTATATAAGGAAAGAGTTGGGTTGAGTGGACAACTGGACGCATTTTAGGTGCACTGGTCATAAATTCCACTAATTGATACAATACTAGAATTTCGAGCGTAGTTGGGTTTTTATAATCCTGACATTTTTTCCCAGTGTCGGCTGTGTCCTTTCTTGCTAATTGGTTGCACAGTTGGAGTTTGTCAAGACACAGATGCTTGACCATTAGTTGTTAGTTTTCTAATGATTCAGTTGTTTAAGTAAAAAATTTCCTTAAGTATGCCTTTTCAGTTAATCCCAGACTTTGAATTAATTGGATGAACAGCGAAGGAAATGATTGTATTTGAGTAATTACTTAATTATGCTTCCAATTATGGCTATCCAGTGCCTTGTTCAAATATGCAAGGTTGTGAGATGAAACTGAGTAAAATATGCATTTTTTCAGGTCTTTGTAAATGATCAGTTCCTAAATTGGGATCCTGAGCACCGAATTAAAGTTCGTATTGTATCTGCCAGGGCTTACCATTCATTGTTCATGCACAACATGTAAGTAATGAGGCAAACTGCTAAGCAGATTTTTTATTCGACTTCGTTTTATTAAATATAAATAAAGAGAGAAAAGCAAGCTTTACGTTGTTTTTATTAAATATGGAGTTGACCATTAATACATAATATATTTAAATTTTGTATGCTTAGAAGTGAAATAAGTAGCCAAATAAGAGGCCAAACCATAGAAAAGATGCAATAATGTAATAGCTTAGTGTATATAAAATAACCGGGTGGGTTACAGGTGTATCCGACCCACTCCTGAAGAGCTGGAGGACTTTGGAACTCCAGACTTCACTATATACAATGCCGGGCAGTTTCCATGTAATCGTTACACCCATTACATGACTTCCTCGACTAGCATTGACCTCAATCTTGCTAGGAGGGAAATGGTCATCCTCGGAACCCAGTATGCTGGGGAAATGAAGAAGGGTCTATTCAGCGTAATGCATTACCTAATGCCTAAGCGTCAAATTCTCTCCCTCCACTCCGGTTGCAATGTGGGAAAAGATGGGGATGTTGCCCTCTTCTTTGGATTATCAGGTACAGTATAATTGATCATCATTCTTGCGGTGGAGGCTGGAGAGCGAGCAGCTACCAAATGATACGTTCCTCATGTTCTTTGCCTGATAATCTATTTTGTCTCACGAGACTTTGTTGCTGATTAATTCCCTTCTTCATGTTCTGCTTTTATAGGTACTGGAAAGACTACTCTGTCTACTGATCACAATAGATATTTAATCGGGGACGACGAACATTGCTGGAGCGATAATGGTATTTCAAACATTGAGGGAGGTTGCTATGCCAAGTGCATTGATCTTTCAAGAGAGAAAGAGCCCGATATCTGGAACGCCATCAAGTTTGGAACCGGTAACTTTCTAATCCATTTTTAGCTCTTTTTTGTTTTGGAAATAATAAATCTTTCTTTTTATCTCGAATCAATCATCTTTTGGATTTCTTTCGCACTTTTCATTTGGTGAGTTTCAACTAGTCGCTAATAATATTTGCTTTTTGCAGTATTGGAGAATGTGGTGTTTGATGAGCATACTCGAGAAGTGGATTACACAGACAAATCTGTCACAGGTAATAATCAATCTGCAGACAAAGAATTTCTTTTGGCTAGGCCATTAATTAGGTCCTAGGTTGTAGTTAACATTATATATAAATTGCAAGATCGGGAACAGAATAAATTAGACGAATGTATTAAAAGGACTTCTTTACTGGCCTCTCGCACGCTTCAGGTTACTTTCTGATGCCCATTAATTCGTCTCTTTACGTTTTTGCAGAAAACACACGGGCAGCATATCCAATAGAGTACATTCCAAATGCTAAGCTACCATGTGTTGGTCCCCATCCAAAGAACGTAATTCTTCTGGCATGTGATGCATTTGGGGTTCTCCCACCTGTGAGCAAACTGAGCTTGGCACAAACCATGTATCACTTCATCAGTGGTTACACTGCTCTGGTAGTAGCTAAACCTTCCACTTTTTTTCAATACATTTAAAAATGAACCTCTGGCATAGCAAATAGAAGTTAAACATTATGCTCTCCATACTTAAAAAATAGGTAGCAGGGACAGAGGATGGTATTAAGGAGCCACAAGCAACATTTTCAGCTTGCTTTGGTGCAGCCTTCATAATGATGCATCCTACCAAGTATGCAGCAATGTTAGCTGAAAAAATGCAGAAGCACGGTGCAACGGGTTGGCTTGTCAATACCGGCTGGTCAGGTGGCAGGTGCTGACTTGCTAATTTGACACATTCAAATCTTATATTTTGGCTTATTTCATAAATTCAATAACTTTTTTTCCTTTTGTAGATATGGATCAGGAAACCGTATCAAGTTAGCATACACTAGGAAAATTATTGATGCGATACATTCGGGAAGCCTTTTGAATGCAAACTACAAAAAGACTGAAGTGTTTGGGCTCGAAATCCCAACTGAGATTGAGGGCGTGCCTTCGGAAATCCTGGATCCTATTAACACCGTAAGCTGTCGCTCGACCTTTCTTTCATTTGTCAAATTTTTTGGATTCTTTTTCAGACATGATGTGAATTTTTCTCTTAAAACTGCAGTGGTCGGACAAGAAGGCATACAATGATACCTTATTGAAGCTGGGTGGTCTGTTCAGGAACAATTTTGAGGTGTTCGCAAATTATAAGATTGGAAAAGACAATAATCTGACTGAGGAGATTCTTGCAGCTGGTCCTATTTTCTAATAAGAACGGTTTCATTTTCGTGGACTGAATTGGAGTGATGTGGTAATAATAAGAATGTTTAACTACATGTTAAAAGTTTAAAAGTCATACTATAGTAAGTATGGTCGTATTTTAAATGTTAGGGATGAGCAGCAGTTGAAAGAGTTTTCAATGTGATATAAATTTGGTGCAACTTAGTAATTGTTATTTCTATGAGCAACATCTTCTGATAAGGAGGTGGATGAACATCCACGAGTTTGCTTCTTTTATTTATCAAAAAATTATTACTTTTTTAGAAAACTTTTTTTTTTATAAAAAAAATCTCTGTACAACTAACTCACCAAATAATATATATATATATATATACATACTTCCATTTTGATAAAAAAAAAAAAAAAAAGTTGGTCATTCAAACTTCGCAAAGAACCAGTTGTCTTTGGCTTGTGAAATGAATTAAAAATATAATTTGATCATTTTCTTCTTTTATATCTACACTAAATTGTAATTTTCAATTAAAATATCCGTCAATAATTTCACATAAAACAATCAAATGAATATATACAATTGACTCATTTCAAATTGAAACAAGTCCAAATATAAGATGAATTTCGATGAACAATTATTAGTTTTGTCAGAAAATTGAAAAGAATAGTAAAGGAAAGTTTTTATTCTGAGTCATCAAACGTTTTATCAAATTTCAGTACAAGTTTAGCAGGTGTTTGGGGAAGGTGATCAAGTTGCGGATGTTCTTATTAATATGGCTGTGACTATGGATGAGGTGGAAGCTGTTTTGGTGTAGCCTCCTGTTCAAGTTCGTGGCCTTCATTAATTAAAGTGTAATCCGTTAGTATCCCCCTCAGTATAAAAAAAAATTTCAGCAATTGGTGAAATAATTATTTCGATTGAGATTTTTTTCCTGTGACCAGCAAAAAAAATACTAGTGGATAATGACGAGGATGGAATTTCATTCTTTCATTGTTGGATAGTGAGAGTGTGAAAATATTAACGGTCTCGGGGTGCTCAAAATAAGTTAATTGGTCTCCTTACTCTATTAAATTTTGTTTATAAGTTCTTTATAATTTGTTTCTTATTTGTTTATGAACTATAAATATTTTGTTTATCTTTTATTTATAGTTTGTTTACAAAACATATTTTTAAAGGAAAATTGTTTATAAAATAATTAATTGAGTTATTAATTTGAAATTCATTTTAATATTTCAATATTTTCTAATTTAAATATTTTGTTTTCAATTCAATCTACATCTAAAAACATATAATTTTTGTGTGAATAAGTAATAGCTGCATAAATCAAGTAATCATATTCAATAATTAAAATTCATATTTAATTCATCAATTAATTTTTTTATACTATATAAAATTATATTACATGATAATTTATGTATATATTATATTAAATCTAATAGAAAAAAAAAATTGAAAAAATATCTTATTTTTATTTTGATATGATATTGCTAATTAGGGAGGAAAAATTGCTAAGTTAAAAGTTAAAGTAGGAAAATTCTAAATTTGCATAGTGCCAAAATCCAAGGCAAACACAAATTGCAACCTCCAAACTCTATCTCGATCTATTAATAGGAATGGATATGTAATGATTTCTTGCTATGTGATGGAATAGTCACACTATTAAGGGGTCGTTTGTTTTGATGAAATTAAAATTTTTCATTGATTTATTTAATTTTATCGTTTGGTTAATAAAAATATATATCTACAGAATTCACCAATTCTACCGCCCCTTACTTTTATCATTTTCATAAAATGTGAAATTATATTAGTGGAATGAAATATCGCTAATTCCATAATTTCATTATTACTAAAACATAATTTATTTTAATAATAAATTTAAATTCTATGCAATTTTTTTTTTTATTTTAATCAAACTAATACGATTTAAAAATCAATATAATTAACAATTCTTTCATTTCACATTGAATAGATTTTATTAAATTTATCAACTTTAGATTCTATGACTCCAAACGGCAATTAATAGTAGTCGCACAAATTTGGATATTGTATAATTTTTTTTTTCAAAAAAAAAAAACTATAAACCAGCGATAAATTTGTTGTTTATTTACTATCACTATTTTCATTAAACAAATAGTATGGTTTATTCGTGCAATTGATTCATTTCATAATATACTTTCGTTATATTATAAATAAATACTATGTTTTTTATGTTGTTAATTCATTGCATAATATCTTTTAATTATACACAAACAACAAATAAACTATAAATAAATCTATAGCATGGGTCACTAAAGCCATTATCAATTTTCACCTCAAAAGCGACCATAAAAACATGAGTAAAGGCTTCATAATCTAAAAACTGTATTTTCATAGGTTTTCGATGGTCTAATGAAGCGATATGAGGCCATCAACATACTTTCCAAGTGAAAATTTTTATCTAAAAAATGTAAATCATATTTTTATCAGCTTTCAATGGTCAGACGATTGATTTGAGGCCATTGACAAACTATTTAGGCGAAAACAATTCATTTGATACTAAAATTATCATCGTTCATAGATTAAAAAATGAGCTTGCCATTGGATAATGGGTACGAGCCACGCTACTTGAAAGTTTTCACATGCATTTTTTGATTGTTTATGTGACTCTATATAAAAATGGATGCCGGATTCCGATTGCTTTTGACGAGAGCTTCAATTTTTGCATATTGAATTGTTCAATTTGTGATAAAAAAAGAAATTGAGTTTTAATTTTAGTTTTTAGCTAGATTAAACTTACATTTTAACCTAGTGGCCCTTTTAACTATGTTTAATGAAAAATTGACTATTTTAAGAAAAAAAAGTATGTTATAAAATTTCCACTACAAAAATGTATCCGATATTTGTTATCATTAATTTAATTTATACTATTAAATTGAATTGGTAAAAATACAAATATAAATTTTAAAATTGAAGTTAAAAAGAAATCCAACTAAGAATTTATGTATATACAATATTAATCTAAGCATTTAAATAATAAGAAATTGTCAAAATTTAGGGAAGTTAAACATCAAATAAATGGAAGTTGCAGTGCAGTGCAGGGCCAAATTAAACATTTTCCTGTTAGTGAAGGAAAACGAAAAAACACAAACACAACCTGCGCACATTAGCGTAGCGTTGGGCCTTTCAAAATTTCTGCGACTCCGGTTGATCCGCAAAACCGAAACCCGCGAGGATCCATTTATACTGTGATAATGACTAATAAAGCCCTACCTTCAAAAACAAAATCATCACTAAAATAAAAAGTTACCATTATATGAGCAATCCCGCTGTTTTTCAATATCTACTTCCACGTTCATGGTGTTCCCGGTGAAACCTCACCGTTCTTCTTTAAAACCCTAATACTGCTACTTCCAATTACATAATCCACATACCAATTACATAATTAGCAATGGCTTTGAGGGACCAAGCGCTTTCTCTTCTTTCTGCAGCGAACAACCATACCGATTTGGCGGTTAAGCTTTCTTCTTTAAAACAGGCCAAAGACATTCTTTTATCCGTTGAGCCGTCTTTAGCTGCCGAGCTCTTCCCTTACTTGACGGAACTCCAATTCTCACATGAGATTCTCGTTCGAAGAATGCTCGTCGAGTCAGTTCAAAACCCTAGTTTATTATTATTTTATATTCATTGTGTTTATTTTCATTTCCCCTTGTCGAATTTGGTTACTTATTGTGTGATTTAAGATTGCATGCTCTCTCTATCAAGTAGTTTAATTTCTTTATGGTTTTTTATTTGCTGATTCCCTTTAACTAGATGCGTTGGTTTCTTTCTCTCAAATAATTTGCTTTTAATGCACTTGCGTCCTCTGCTGTTTAGTTTAATGTTTTTGATTTGATAGATATATCGCTGGCTTACTTTACTTGCAATGAATTATGTTTTTCTTGGTTGGCAGGATAATTGAAGAAACTGGTTTGCAAGGAATGGAACATTGTTCTATATTCATTCCTGTGTTACTGGCGTTTTTGAAAGATACTGATCCTGTTATCGCAAAGCAGTCTATTGTTAGCGGAACACGTCTCTTTTGCGCTGTTTTGGAGGAAATGACGTTGCAGGTCTCCGTTCCTTCTATCTCTCTTCCTGGAAAGGAACTGACAACTGACTTGCTTCATTTTAACTTTGGTTTTTTATTATAATATACCTTTTTTTTTCCCAAGAAAGATTAAATATAGTCATATTGATGTTTTTGTAATGGTTTTAGTTTTTGGTAAATTGCCTGCTTTTCTAGTTAATGTTTGCTTTATTCAAATCGTGGTGCTAGGTTGTTCAAGGTTCTCTTGTTCTGTGTAATTTAGTTTATTACATCCTATTAGAAACATGATTATTCATTTCTGCCAAGCGCTAAATTGTTTTCCATATTGTCAAGCTTACTTTTGTACGTTTTGACTGGATGCCCATATTATTTATTATTAAATGATGTGCATTATTTCAGTTTTCTGGTGCCATTGTGATCATTTGAGTCCTTTTAACCTTTTTAGTTTCATCGGCGGGGTAAGGTTGATAGATGGGTTGAAGAATTATGGATATGGATGCTAAAGTTCAAGGATGCTGTGTTTGCGACTGCAATGGAGGTAGGCAATACTCTTTGAAAAATCTAAGCTAATGCTTTTTTCACTTTGAAATAATGCTTGGTGATAAGTAGTTTGTGCTCTAACCACCTTTTCAAGAAGATGGGTCCTTACGTACTGTAAATTTGTCTTGCAATTTATCAATTTGTTATTCTGTAACTCTCCTGAAAGCCTATATAAGTGATAGATTTATGTCATGAATCTACGTATTAACAAATTGTCTAATAGAACGTTTTTCTTTCTTGTGTTCTGTTTGAAGAAGCTGCTTATGAGAAAAGTCCAGATTTACTTTTGAAATTGCATTTCTTGATCAAGAACAAATTCTATATTTTTCATTTTTCTTGGTGAAGTATTTATATCTGAAAACTGCTTCAGCTTGAAACGGAATGTATCTGGCTTTTCGATCTGTATAACCTGGTCAAGAAGTGTGAAATCTTTTGCTAATTTGTTTTTTAAACTCCATGTAGCCTTGTTCTGTTGGAACGAAGTTGCTGGCCTTAAAATTTCTGGAAACATACGTGTTACTTTTTACAGCTGACCCCAATGATTCTGAAAAGCTTGTTGCCGAAGGTATTGCATTCTGACCTCTAATTATTCACAACGTTATTTATGAGATTAGATCACCATGCATTTTCTTTCTGAGTTTGATATTTTTTACTTTTAACATACAGCTGTCTTTCCCTGCTGATTTGGTTTTACTTGTCACAGGAAGTAGGCGCTTATTTAATGTTTCATGGCTGGCTGGTGGCCATCCTCTTTTGGATCCAGTTACACTTATGTCAGATGCAGACCGCACTCTTGGCATTTTATTAGATTTCTTACAGACTCCAGAAAGTCATCCTGGTGCATTGACCATTGTTGTTGTCAGTTGGTGAGGTTTCACACACTAGTTCTCAGTTTATCTTGATACTTTTGATTATGATACCATCCTATTCCCTTTTCATTTTGAAATCCTTATCCCACAATAGAGCTTTTGCTAGATTTGGATTATGTTTTTCCCACTTATGATGCATATCCAGGCTACATTTATTTATACCTAACATCAGATTCTTTTTGTGAGTGATTATTCATTGTTTTGCATTTCTTTGTTTCCTGTCTCTAGTGGTTATCAAAGTCAGATGTAAGAGTCGAGCTCTCTCTCTCTCTCTCTCTCTCTCTCTCTTTTAACTATTGCTTTCCATTTCATTGAACTTTCAAGGAAATTTTGAATGTCTCATTTAATAAGTTTGTGCATTCTTTATCTGATCCTTATCCAGCATGCAAGACACTGCAGCTAAAATTAGAACATTCTAAGAAATTTACCAGGGATATACCACATTTCTTTACTTAGAGCTGCAGCTTTGAATAACTATTTTACTATTGAATTGTTAGGTTTCTTATGAACAACAACTTGCATTTGAAGTCTGGCCTGCATCTTGATATTATATATGCATCTTACCTTTTGGGATAGCACAAAACAATTGCCACTTTAATTTCTAAAATTGACAATATTACTTGAATAATATAATATATTATATGGTAAATTTTAAAGTCATGCTATCTCATGTTTTTGTATATCAAAATGTTCGTTATTCTAGTAATGGCTGGTTTGGTTAATTGGTTCCTGACATTTTCTTTTTTGGTCAGCAGCCATAAATTAGAAGTGAATCCCTTTCTTCGGCTTTATTGACATACAGTCAGCCGTCCACTGTGTTGTGCTATTACCGTATCACCTATAGGTCTTTGTTATTTATTTCATTTGTGTTAATCTTTTGTGTATATTTAATGAATGATCTAAATGATTCAGCATTGGCATTTTATTGTGATGCTATTAGATTGTTGTCTTGTGGAAGAAACTTGTGAAAACTATATAGCAGTCTATGGTGTTATATACTTGCAATGTTGTATATATTAGGGTAGCTAACATTTTATTGAAAAAAAACTTTATCATTCTTTAGCTTCCTGGCCATGTATCTTCTTGCGCATATAATGTTTTATAGCAAAGATCATATTTTTGCAAAAAGCCTTTTTCTTCCAAACAGGTCGAGAAAAATTTGTAAACTTTCTATGCATGCTTACATATGCTTATTATTCCATATTGTCATCTTTTAAAGTAGTCACTTGGGAACTTTCTTTTGGTCTGATTGTAGCACATTAGTATGGTTGATTATTGTTTAGTGGTTTATAGGTTGTGTCCTTACTCAGTAACATTCTGATAGCTATCAAATGGTATGCCATATTATCTCCTGTTCACCCACCCTTTACCCTTGCTACTCACTGTGTGAAAGAAAGAGAAGAAAGGAACAATAAGATATCATGGAAGGTTTATTTGCTCGGATTCCTTATGGTTTTGTTTACTGTTAGATTTGAGCCAAAATTCTATCAATCCTTGTCTTAATCCATGGAGATGAATTGGTTGCATTCATCCCTAATGTTTCATTTGCAAACATGAAATTTGATTTCAACGATTGTAGACATGCCTTGTGTAATACCTCTTACTAATAAAGATTGTAAAAATTTCTACACATTCATATAGGTAGTAAAACAGGTTGTAGTACAAGTTCAACTGCTTGTTTGTGATGTGATTGCAGCATGCTGACCAGCTCTCTTTTGAGGAATTATTGGGCTTGGATGCTGCTGAATTGACTGTTCAGATAGTGGGAGTTTCAGGGCTAGACAATGTTGACATTGTTTGGGTACTTTTCGGCAGAATTGGCCAGTGATAGTGGTTAACTGATGGTAAAACTGTCATCCCAGGTGGTGAGGGAGACTGGGTTGTCATGCAAGACAGTTTATGCTCTGTAAACTGTTAAAAGACCATCGAGTTATTGTTTGCGTTTTGGCATTATATGTGTGTACAGCAGAGTATATCCAGATTGAAAATGTATTATGGTCTGTTACATTTGATACACATTTAATCCTTTTAAGTAATCAAAAGTTCTTATAATGGGCATTGCCCTTCTATAATTCTCCTCTTTCATTTGTTATGGTTTGAACTATCCATCTCACTTGTTTTACTAGTCTTGCATTCCTTTTGTAAAGTTTTATCTACTTATATTTGTTGGTATATATCGCAACTAATGAAATATCGATCTTATACAATCTGGTATAGGCCATTAGTTAAAATATGAAAGTGATTCTGTTGTTTTGTGAGCATCTGAAGCAGAGGTTGGCTCCTCAAGGACCTTCCCCCTTCAACAATGCCATGGCATATATATACTCTGTAACAAATAACCACTTGCATTTTTCAAGTTATTAATCAAATCAAGGGTCTAAGTTCCTATTCTTCTCTCATGATTAATCAAATCAAGGTTCTAAGTTTCTATTCTTTATTTCTGGAGCTTGAAGATACTATTAAGTTGCATTGTATTTGTGACGGGAAAAGTTGTTCTCTGGAAATGAGGATATTAACTTTCTCATTGCAACTTCCTAAAATTCCATATAAGTTGCTTTTTTTTTTTTCACAAGAAGTAAAGTTGCAAACTTTGTGGAGCAAAAATAAAACTTATTTGAGTTTCAGTTGGCTTTTGAGTTAAAGTAAATACTTGTGTCAAGTTTTTTAGCAGCACATGATCACATTGAGAACATTATTTAGTCATAATATCTTGCTGAAACAAGGGATGTGCATGGAAGCCTTGTTGCATTGTATATTTCTTGTTTTACTATATGTCTTTTGGTGCATTGGATGATGAAAATATGGTTTCACTTGAGTTTAGAATATACATATGCAAATTATAGTAGTTTGATCATTGGACATAGAAGAAACCTGGTGACCAAAGCATTGCATCTCATGATTCAGACTTTCACTACAACTTTGAAACTTTGGCAAGGTTAAGGTTTTTGTTTGTTGATTTGAATGCTAAATGATTATGTATTTCATTATAGTTTTCTTTCATTGATTATATTTTTTTGTTGATATGTTATATTGCCATAGACTTGCCATTTATGTTCAGATAATATGCCTTGAATGGTTTAAGTTGGAATGTTAAACTGAAGTATCCATGTAGGCACCTTATGCTGTTGCTTAACAAGAATATACTGAGTTATACAGGTATATAGTCAGTTCTCCTAACTCATGTAGAGCAATCCTGGATTGCTTTATGCTCACAACTTCCTCCTTTTGATATTAGTCAAAGTGTTAGCCCATTCGATCAAGTTTCTCTGCCATTAGTTTCTGGAATCACAAGGTGACTAGGCTTATGGCAAAATAGCCTTCTGGCTTTTACTGATTGAGTTGCTGTTTTTTTCCCTGCTGGGGTTGTTAGAATCAAACTTAATAGAGCTTAAGCGTACTTCTGATGATTGAGTTGGTTTTTTTGCTTTGAACTTCCATTATTTGCTAACGGGTTCATGAAAGTTCTGTGCTCTCTGAATCTGCTTATTTTGCATTGACTGTATTTAGCAGTACCTATTTTGCCAAATCTCAAACATATTGTTTGATCAATATAGTTAATATTTTATTCCCTGTATCTTTCTAAGTGTTGCAATGTTATCAGAATGGTTTCCTCCTGATATAATTTTGTTCAATATAATTTTAAATGCCCAATGACAAACAATAAAAGGAGAAACTTGAAGTTTGATCTTTCATTCAGTTGATGCTTTTACAGGCATAAGTGGTCAGAATTTTGAAATTGAAAGATGTGAACTTTGCCGGAGAATGTGTTTGTTGTATTGAGCAGTGATTTTATACCTATAAGTTTGAAAATTTATGGAGGATTATGAAGAATGTTGAATTTTTTTGGATATAACTCTTACTCATGAAGTTTATTCTTTATGTTATGGATGAACGAATAATTACTTAATAGAGGATGGGAGATGGTTAATATGGAAAGGACACATGTTATTGTAAAGCAATCCTGAGTCAAGTGAAACCTAAAATGTTTTCTCAAAGATTTATTATTTTGATGTTAATCAATTTTATGGTGGTTGTAGTAGAGGCAAGATTTCAATTGTGGTTTTGCATACAGATATTGGACATACTGGATACAGGTTACTTTATGTAGCATGGTCAAAATCCATCACTTTCCCTTCTATGATTTTGATGATATGATAAGTTATGGAAGATATTTTAAAACTATGGCTAGGGTGATTGCAGTGGGTTGATTATTGTCCTTTCCATAAAGAAGCTGGAATGCAGCATGCTACGGAAGTTGTTGAACACTTGACGCACTACTGACTGCATATCATTGGGATTTAGTTATTTTTTAGATTCCTTTGGGTGATTATGTATGGTAGCACTTTCCATGGACTTTAATGAATTTGCCACTGTTTCGGCATGGATTGTTACGTTTGCTTGTCTTTTATTTCAAAATCTTCTGCCTTCTGTAGTGTAAATATCTACAAATAAAAACTTATCCTTATATTTGAAGCACTAAGCGATCTTGTTGTTCCTAATGAAGTTTTAATTACAGTGTCAGTGAATACTATTATTGAACTGTTGATAGTGGAAGCATGGTTACCATGCTGGTTAGAGTATCCTAATCGGAGTGATAAGAAAGTTTTCATGTCACAGGTCATTATGAATAAATTTAGAAGCTGAATATGGGTCATCAGGTGTCAGTTGAAAAGAGTGTACTTTTAGATGGGTGTCCTCTTGTTACTACGTTTGTCTTGGTGAAGCATCATGTTATAAGAGGCCATGTCAAAATAATCTTTAGAAAGTTGGAAAAAAGAATCAGCTATTTAGTGCTATTATTGTTTTGAACTTATCCTGTCAATTAGATAGCCTTTTTGCCAAATTATTTTTTCCAACAATTGTTTATTTTTGTCTCTTTTTTTTTTTTGCCTTTGATCAAACCTCGTGAACCCCAATGTGAATATATGTCATATTATACCTTTTTCTGACATAATTTGTTCATTGGTGACTTGGTCTGTTGCTCTGTTCTTATGTCTGTTATTGATCTCTAGTTACAGTATACAGTTGTATTTCTATCATTTCTTTTTCATCTATTGACCTACTTATATGTTGACAGTCTTGCAGCTATAGCAAGGAAGAGGCCTGTCCGCTATGGCACTATTCTTTCTGCATTGCTTGATTTCAATCCAAATTTTGAAACGGCGAGTGGATGTCATACTTCCAGCATCCAGTATTCCTTGAGAACTGCCTTTCTGGGATTCCTGCGGTGTACACATCCAGTCATATTTGAGGTGAAGTGTTTTCACTTTTCATTTTCAATATTCAAATTGATTTAGTTGTTTGCATTCTTTTTTTAGCATTGGCATACTGTTTGTTTCCACCTTTGGTCAGTTAACTATTTTCAAATTACATCAATTGGTATTAGTACTTTGCATGAAGGGGTTAAAACAGCAGATTTTGCTTGATGTGGTCCTTGCATATGAAATGTCTCCTTCATATCTTACTGAACCATCTGCCCTTCGTAATATGCATTCCACCAAAAGAAACATAGCAGCGATGAGAATAATTTTATATTGATCCCTCCATTCTCAAATAAGTGTCACCTTTGTACTCTTTACTTCCCTTAAGAAAATAACTAGTTTGCCTAGATTATAGTGAATATAGAATAATTTGACTATTTTATCCTTTTTATTTTTCCAATATTCTTTCCTCATTAATTTTTAGGGTAAGAATGAAAAGAACACATTTATGGTTTCTAGAATTCGTAAAACGACACATATTTAGGACATGGTATTTTTGCAAAAGAGACACTTATTTGGGGATTAGGGGAGTATTAAGTTGCAGCTTGTCCACAAGTAATAGGGGACAATGTTATTTCCGAAGATCTGTATCAGATATCAACTTCTCTTTAATTGCCTGTTCTATTCTATAGCCAGTTAAAATATAAAGAAGGCAGTTCTTAAGCAAAAAGGTCTCTGAAAGCCCAAAGTGCAGTACAGAATTATCTTAATACGTCTCTAGGAACTTTGCTTTACTGAAGTAATGACGCAGTAGGTTATTGATTATATGTGTAGCAGCGCTATGATTCTGGTGCTACACACCTGGCTTTGTGAATGGCAATTTATAATTTTCTTTTGATGTTCTTCAGTCAAGAGATAGATTGCTTCGGGCTTTACGTGGGATGAATGCTGGGGATGCTGCTGACCAAGTCATCCGTCAAGTAGATAAAATGATTAAAAACAGTGAGCGTGCTTCACGTGAATCCAGGTTTAGCAGGGTAATTTCTCCAATACCATTCTCACCGTTTTATTTAATTGTTTGAATCTAGTAGCTACTCCAGTGGATTTCCTATTTCCCCACTGAATTTCTCATCTTATATAGGATGATCAACTATCAAGCCAACTCCCTGTTTCAGGGGATCAATTAAGAAAGAGATCACTGCCTCTGGATAATGAAGAGCTGGCTAATAGTCATGATATGTCATCCAAGCGAATTCGATATGTTCCTAATGTCTCATCAACCATGCCCATTGCACTAAATGATTCTGAAGAGTATTCCGTATTAGCCAATGGAGCATCCTCTGGTTCCTTATTAGATAGTGATTTGACTCCTGCTGAACAAATGACAGCCATGATTGGTGCTTTGCTAGCTGAAGGAGAGCGAGGAGCTGAGTCACTTGAAATTCTTATTTCAAATATTCATCCTGATCTGCTTGCTGATATTGTCATTACTAATATGAAGCATTTGCCCAAGAACTCCCCACCTTTGACAAGGTCTGGAAACTTGTCAGTAGCTCGTCAAATTGGTTCTCTAAGTAGTCCAGCTCAAGTTGTTGCAACATCTGTTCCTACAAATTCTTTTTCTTCAGCTCCCACTGCGCATGTGCATTTTCCTTCAGCAGTTACAAACAGCTTGTCACTGACTGATACTTCCGCAATCAACAATTTCCCTGTTGATTCCAAACGCGATCCAAGAAGGGTAAAGAAAACGTGCCTGTAATACATTCTTTTCTGTGTTTTCCTAATTTCTGTTATCCAGATAATTTAAATATCTGTTATATGTTATTAAGTGAATTTAAAATAACTTATAGCAATAATTTCCAGGATCCACGTCGAATGGATCCACGACGTCCAGCAACAGCTGGAGTTCCATCGATGCCTGTTGCAGATGATGCTGGTGCCACAGAACCTGAATTTGATAGTTCTGTTTCTTTGAGTAAGACTCCTTCCCAGGTTGCGGTGTCTGTTGAGAATACTCCAGTGGTTCTGATGCCCAACAGCAAAAGTGATGAAAAACCTCAAGAAAGTCAACCAGTGCCTGATGATCAAATTAGTTTGAAAGAGGAGGTTTTCAGCCAAACTGAGGAAACTTTGCCCTCTTCTGAAGTCAGGGAGTGTTCAGATCATACTCTTTCTCCTCCACAAACTGTTGTGGAGGACTCTGTTTCCCTGAAACTATCAGATATTGAAGTGGCACATGGGGCTGATACATCATCTTTGATGGAACTAGATCAACATTCTCCAACTGTTTCAAATGCATCTATGCCTGAAGAGACCTGTCTAGAGTTGCCTCAACTTCCACTCTATGTTGAACTGACAGAAGAACAACAGAGAGGTGTGAGAAAATTAGCTGTTGAACGAATTGTGGAATCTTACAAGCATGTGCCGGGATCTGATTGTGGCATGACACGCATGGCTTTACTTGCTCGGTTAGTTGCTCAGGTAGGGGGCAACATTCTTTCTGATTGTTCCATGCCTTTTGAAAATACGATTCTCTCACTGTTCATTGTCCTTAAGCAGTTTATCCTTTTCTTGAATTCTTTTGATGTGAAAGGTGGTTGTATCTTTTCTGTCAAATTTTGTAAATTAGGTGACTTGTTTTATGTACTATTGAGATCTAGTGTGATAATTGAAATTTGCTCCGGATATTCTGTGATTCCATAATGATTTAATGATTGTTGTTCCATTGCTTCTCCATTTCTGTTCTAGTTATTGTTTTGTATTAGCTTCATCAGAAATAAAATGTTATGGTGCACATGGTTTTATACGTAGTAGCATTGAGGAGAAGCTGAACCAAAATAATTGGAGTACTATCCTGAGATGAATCTTAAAAGCAAGTTTAATGGCAGAAACCAAAATAGAACTGTGGGATGCTAATTTAATTCAAAAGCCGTAGGATGTCCTACATCAGGAGATGCCCGCTATTTCTCAGTGACCACATACCCATGATAAACTTTCTGGTGTCTTGCCTATTTAGAACTTCAAGCACTGACCAGAAGATATTCACAATCTAGCACTCAAAATTTGTGTGAACCTAAAAATTTCTATGTAAATGAAAAGCCCATTTACTGCATGCTATGGCTTGTGGATGATTAATAAAGATATTGAAAAAAGAACTCCACTGTTTTGCACTAGTACACTGGCAACTGCCATGTTTCTCTTGATTTGTATGAAGTTTACACCCGAGACATCTTATTGGTGACTAAGGACAAGGAAAAACATATCTACAAGTAATTGTATAATGTCTCATTAGGTTTTAGTTGCTATTTCATGAGATTTTTTTTTTTTTTGTTTGTTTTGCTAATAGCTCAATGCTACTGCATTGCATTGCAAATTATTTGACCATTTCTTCCCATTCAGATTGATGCAGATGATGAAATTGTTGGGATGCTGCAAAACCATATTATTGTGGACTACCGACAGCAAAAGGTAAATGCCTCATGAACCATGCAGTTTAATTACTTGTCATGTGGTGATGTATTGGTGACTTATCCAAAATTTGTCATGGTGTATAGTATAAACTATTTCAACTGATGTCTCTAGTCTCTACTGGGGTTGGGGTGCAAAACATAAAGCATCACATTTTCTGTTTTTTGGTTGGTTTGGTAAATATTTATTGGAGTAGGCTCTGGAACCTTTTCCACCACTGTTAAAAAGATCTACATCGTGTTTATTTGTCATTTCTCTATGTTGCATATGTATTTACCAGTTGATGGCATAACGAGATTGGGATTTATTTTGCACAATTTTTGGATACAGGGAATTTGCAAAAGAATTTATGTACCATCATATTCGAAGTTTTCACAATGACATGTTTCTTTCTTCTCAATTTAATCTTTATAACAAAATATGTAAAGACATGCCCAGATGTGTGGTTAAATTTTCTGTTAATCTATTTGATTTTGTCCTCATTTCACCCTCTTGCAATAATTTTTTCTCCAAGGATCATACTTCATTCTAAAACTAACTCATGTGCTATATTTTTTACTGAAATGTTCTTAAGGATGTCTATTGTGGTTCATCAAGTTTGGCTGATGCTTTTGATTATTCCCAAAAATATTACGGATTACCAATTAGAATTTTCAGTGTTAGCTTGATTGTTAGAGGTTCATAGAATGGGATCACATGGCCTTTCCATTTTCTTTGTTTTAATTTACTGTGTGGATCATGATTCTTTTCTTGTTTTGTTGATATCTTCTGTTTGGTGCAACTAAAGTAGGTGCTATGACACTTAGATGCAAACTTAACACTCTTCTGGAGTGCTGAGTACATGTTTCAAATGCTGAGCTTTACTTATTTTGTACTTATTTGAGTTGATTATTTATGAGGTAAAACATGTTGTAATGGCTTTTGTTATTTACTCAAAAAACAAATATTATGTTTTCTGATTTGTTCTTGTTCTTCCTTTTTGTCAGGGGCATGAGCTTGTATTGCATATCCTGTATCATCTGCATTCTCTTATGATTGTAGATTCAGTTGGAAATTCCTCATATGCTTCTTTTATGTATGAGAAGTTCCTCTTGGGAGTGGTAGGTTCCTTTTCATCTGTTAAATCTTACCTTCATTTGACTGAGTAGTAGATTTATATTACAGTCTCATTGTAGGTCAAGTCTCTGTTAGATACTTTTCCAGCCTCAGACAAGTCCTTCAGTAAACTTCTTGGTGAAGTTCCACTTTTGCCAGAATCAGCCCTGAAATTGTTAGATGATCTCTGCTATAGTGATGTTTTGGATTCCCATGGAAAAGAAGTCCGTGACAGTGAGCGTGTAACTCAAGGCCTTGGAGCTGTGTGGGGTTTGATTTTGGGTCGTCCAAATAATCGGCAAGCATGCTTAGATATAGCTTTGAAGGTAACCTAGCATGTAAAATCTCATAGAACTAATGTGCTGATGAGCTTGATTCTTATAAATGGAATATTCACTGGTGAAGCCTTCACCAGAAAATATTATTTTAGTGTGTATATTTGAATATTATAACCTATTCTACTTATATATTTCTATCCCAATGGCAGTCTGCTGTTCATTCCCAAGACGACATCCGTGCAAAAGCTATCCGGCTGGTAAGTTTTTTTTTTTTTGGCAACTCATCTCAAGCAATTAGTCTCCTTTCTGTTCTCCTGCAACAACTATGCTATTTTGTTTGTTGAGTTCTAATAACCATGCCTCTTTTCCATGTTTCGCACAGGTAGCAAACAAACTTTATCACCTGAGCTATATAGCTGAAAATATCCAGCAATTTGCAACAAAAATGTTACTGTCTGCAGTGGATCGACAAACTTCAGACGCACAACTTTCACAGTCAGAGTTGACTGACCATAGAGAAGGGGAGGTACATATAATTTATTTCCAAGTGTATTTACCCAGCCTTTTAATTCATGTGAAATATTGACTCATTGTAATTTATGGCAACTATTCAATCCTTTACTGTTGGTTAGGGTTAGGATGTTTTGTTTTGGAATGAAGTGAATTTGAGTTTACACCTGCAGTTACTTTGGGCCTGCCTTTTTCTAACAGCTGGAATCATGATTCAGTAAACAGACAATGATATTTGTGCTGCGTGTGCTCGTCTTTGCAACAATGATCTAATTGTGTGGTGCTTTGTACCTATGAAAGGCATTTATTTTTAGTTCTTAGCAAATAAATGCAGTGATATAAAGAATGTATGCCTATTGGGATTAGGATGTTGGAAACTTGGGTACATAAGTTCTGATCTATCAGCTTACTTTGATTGATGATAACCCTTTTTTTTTCTCTTTCTGTGTAATGCTTTCAGGTGGAAAGCCAGGAGACCTCTGTCAGTGGTTCTCAAGTCTCAGATACTGCAAATGGTGAAAATAACTCCATGAGGGGTGCACAACCTGCTGTCCAAACTGTGTCAATAATATCGTTGACTGAAGCTCATCGACTAATTTCTTTATTTTTTGCTTTGTGTACTCAGGTTTGTTGGCTTTCTTTTTTCCCTTAATGATTTCTTTCAGAGTTATAGCAAATTTGGATTTCTGGTTTTTCTTTTAATGAATATATGCTGACGAAGTCTTTTCCTGCCAGAAACCTACTCTTCTTCAACTTGTCTTTGACGTTTATGGGCGAGCACCAAAAACTGTAAAGCAGGTTTGTATTTTCGACATAAAGACTAGTAATTGCTTTTGCAACTATAGTGATAGAATGAATGATTGCTTACACTTTATATCCAAAGTCAGGCATAAGTATTCACAAGGATTTGTTCTCTTTTGTTCTAGATATTATCTTGTCCGTTATCACTTCTCCCCACTCTTGTATTTCGTGCTCTTTTCCTTGCAAATGCTGCTCAGCAACTTTCCCAATTTAACATAGCTTTTTTAATACAGGCTGTTCATCGCCATATTCCTATTCTTATCAGGGCCCTGGGTTCTTCTTGTTCTGAACTGCTTCGGATAATATCTGATCCACCGGAAGGATGTGAAAATCTTCTGATGCTGGTACTTCCCTTTTCAACATTTACTTTGAAATTCTGTTTCGGCCTTAAAATTCCTGGCCATTAGGATCTATTTCTATTTATGAAAGGTGCTGAAATTGTTTTTTTTTTTTTTTTTTCTGTCAAGGTGCTACAAAAATTGACTCAAGAGACAACGCCATCTGCCGAGCTGATTTCTACTGTTAAACATTTATATGAAACAAAGTTAAAGGTTCTGTTGATAATCATAATTTATTGCTGTCTTTGAAATAATTGTCGTCCCTGCTCTTACTTTGTGGCATATTGATCTGTTTCAGGATGCTACTATACTTATTCCTATTTTATCTTCACTCTCCAAGAATGAGGTTTGCTCCACTCCTTGTTCCTTCTTTCCCTATAAATGATGTATGATAATTTGTATAATTTAACACGTGGGCATTTAGTGGCTAAACCTTTGGAAGTAATGGGTAGATGTGACGGGACGGTGGGCTCTACGAGTGACATTTTGGTTTCAGTGATAAAATGTTACTGTCTTAAGCAAAGTGGGTAGACCTTGTCCTGTAATCACTATGAGATGCAGATTAAAGTTTGTGTACCTGGAATCTGAAACCCTGACAAACAATCCTGGCAGCTCTTGAATTTGGCCACGTATTTTAATAATAACGTAATATAGAGTAAGCGTTGCAAGTAGGGTTCCATTTGAAATAATGGCAAAATAGATATTTAGCCATTTAGAATAAATTGTTGACCTGGTCATGATATGTAATAGGATTACATAACAAACTTTAGAAAGTAATAATGGAGCTTAACCATATGAATATTATATGCATCCATTTAATCCATATTAATGGAATGTACTGAGTCATTTCCAGTTGAGCTATTCTTTATGTGACACTTGTAATGAACTCTGAATCTGATGTCCCCAGCACTTTTTTTATAGAGTAAATTGTGAACTTTTTTTTAAAGAGTTCTATTTTAAGAATCATTTTTCTATATCAGGTTTTGCCTATATTCCCTCGGTTAATTGGTCTTCCAATAGAAAAGTTCCAAATGGCACTTGCTCATATTTTACAGGTATTTTGTGAATGTTTTGTGAGCTAAAAACAGTTCTGTTACTTAAGCTTTTCTTTTATCTCTTTTTTTTGCTTGTAAAGGGAAGTTTACTAAGTTCATGATTGTTTGTGGCAGGGTTCAGCTCATACAGGTCCAGCTTTAACACCTGCAGAAGTTTTGGTTGCCATCCATGATATTCATCCTGAGAAAGATGGTCTTCCATTGAAAAAGGCATGCATTTTTCACCTTTTTCACTGAAATTTTGATAGTTATTTTGTTCATACCTTGCGATATTTTTGTTAATGTATATGAGTGATTTCTCCTTTTGACGTGTGTTTCCTCCATTTGGTTTGTGTCACTATCAAAGTATTCTGTCATCATTTCTTGCTGACCATCAGTCCATTAAATATTGGACAATTTGATATTTTGATCTTCTCAGCATTGGACTTGCAACTTTTTGGCCTTTTGCTGCTGCTACTTTTTGATGCATTGAGTTCATAGGACTTTCAGTTTCTTATTTCACTTTTCTTTGTCTCTACATTTGCATGTTTCTTTATTCAGATAACAGATGCCTGCACAGCTTGTTTTGAACAACGTACAGTATTCACACAGCAGGTTTTGGCAAAAGCCTTAAATCAAATGGTATGTAAAAAGATCATTTTCTGAATACTGGACAATATTTATATCAATATACTAAAAATTTTTGTTGGCAGGTGGATCAAACTCCATTACCTCTTCTCTTCATGCGAACCGTAATTCAGGCAATTGATGCATTTCCTGCCCTGGTAACTTCCTTTCTTCAAAATCTACATTCAAATACTTCTTTTTGCTAAGACACCCATTCCTGGATGTCACAAAAAATTTCCAGATAAATCTAGGAAAAAGTTCCTTCCCGACCCATCTGTTAGATACATAATGGAAACCATTATAGTTGTGATGTTCAGTGTTTTTAGTAGTTCCATATCTATATGTTTTTGGGTCATGAATGTGAGTTTTTAAGGTATAAATTGTATGATTTTGCATTTTGAGTTTATCTCTAAGTACCCTGGTTTCCTGCATGATCGCTTGCTGTTTATCCTTATATCAGGCACTTTTAAAGCGTAATTATCATTACATTTGATACTTATAAGAGTATTCAATAATGTGAAAGGTCAAATACTGAACATGATAATTTTTATTGGTCTCCAGGTTGATTTTGTTATGGAGATACTCTCCAAACTTGTAAGCAGACAGGTAAGCTGGTCTTCTATTCTATTCAGATTTATTATAGTAAAGGGAGTTTGACCATCATCTTGCCCTAGTATTGTTTGAGAAGGCTCATTATTTTATATATTTGGTATTCAGATCTGGAAGATGCCGAAGCTGTGGGTTGGGTTCTTGAAATGTGTCTCTCAAACTAGACCACATTCTTTCCGTGTATTATTGCAGGTATTATATGTTTTCTGTTTCGTTGTGGATTCCTATTGCTCTCTGTATTTAAATTACAGACATCTTTCTTTTCATATTTGCTACTTGCAGTTACCCCCTCCAGTACTTGAGAGCGCTCTTAACAAGCACTCCAATCTCAGAAGTCCATTGGCTGCATATGCAAGCCAACCAAATGTCAAATCTTCACTTTCTAGGTACAGTTCTGGTTGTGAGCTGATATGTCAGTCCCTTACTCCTGAGGGATCTCTTGAACTGTCCTTATTAATTTTGTTATACTCTTTTACTTTATGATACTGGCGTTTTTTTTTTTTTTCCCCCACAGATAAGTTACTAGTATTGTAAATGAGTCATCCAATCAATTTGGTCTTTGCTTTCCCCTTTTGTTATCCAATGGAACCAAAATCAAATCATAAATGAGTTCTGTAGGTTATAGAAACGAATTTTGGTTGTAGCCGTACTCTAGTCTTGTGAAAGTTTTGCTCTTATGGTTTATTTTGTGCGTTTAATTTTTCAGATCAACACTTGTGGTCCTTGGTCTTCTCAATGAAACTCAAATACAGCAATCTCATGTCACTGCTTTACTCCATTCAGATGCGAGTTCATCAGTTCATGGAGCTAATCTTACATGAGTATCTAGTCTACAAGAATCATATATTGGCCAGTTGTACAGCAGGGCATTGGAAAACCAAGCCTAATGTTGGTCTTTATCCACCGGGTTCCCCTCATCGAAGGGGAAATACAGATTGTCCAGATTGGACTTCTCGCACGGATAACTGACTGCTGGACAAGCTATACCCGACTAACGGAAATCAGTCCAGTGAGTTAAGTTCCCTTTTTGATAAAGGAATTGGCTTCGAAGAATCCTAACCCCTCGGCCTGCTTCGGCAAATGTATCATAGTACTAATATCGCTGTTTTAATTTCTTTCTTCAGTTTTTAGTGTAATCTATTCATTAAAATTTTGAAATTCATTTCAAGCCTTTCTATGGTGCAACGTCTATTCGTTACGATATGCAACACTTTAAGTTGATGCACCAACGTAGGTTTAGACACTGTAAATTGAAGGAATCGCAATACGATGACTGTCTCGTGTATAATTACGGGGGCCCCATTTTGTCCCCATATTCTTCCGGAAACAGTAACAATACCACATCGTTCCCTCGTAAAAATATTTAGATTTAACAAATTCCAGTAGTGATTTTATAAGTTACTATTAAAGTATAAACTTGGGGTGGTGCCAGCGATGCCATTGATCTTCAAATGTACAGTTAATGAGCTGACGGATAGCAAATTACAGTCGTCATTCCAAGCCATTCAAAGCCAATTCTATTGACTAGGATTTGAAACAAAGTGTACAAGAAAAACTCTTTAAACATCTTAAAAGTATTAAACGCCAAAAGACAATGCGGTGAAATGAGATTATGTGAAGTGTTGCCCTTCCCTTTTCCATCAACTCCCATGAGAAACTAGTCGTATAAAGAATGAATGTATCCACAGCATCCCCCCTTCCTCCACAGTACAACCTGCTTCCCAATTTGGGGGCCCTCTGTAAATTTTCAAAACTTAAGCCATTAAATTCTCATCCACAGCTAACCCAGAATCTACGATAATGGGGACTCGATTTCTGTTGAAGAACTATCATGCCAGGAAAATTACGCAAACAAAAGAAGACAAAATGGAAGAAAGAAAAAAAAATCTTTTTGTTTCTCTATCAGCGCCTGCTTCTCAACATCTTTTGATGCTGATAGTCGCATTAGCATATGAAAGCTCAGCCACCCATAGCAAATAAGGGCACAGCTGCCAATGAAGCCAACCCTACCTCTCTTTAGCTGCAAAAATTGCAATGTCAAGACCAGCTTCATTTAATGGGGAGAATAACATCGAGGTTCTTCTGAAGCAGCCAGCCTCCTGGGTATTCAAAATTATGGGCATCTAAATGAAGATGCCAATTCAGTATCCTTGAACATACGGGAGGGACACCTTCTATTTGGCTTTCGTCTTCAACCACTTGCTCAATGAATGTTGTCTCCTGAGAGAAAGGCACAGCATTATTGCACATTACATATGATAAGAGTGCTACTTAAATGTTGGAAAGAAAGGACATCCAGAAAATACAGTAAGGTGGAGCATACTTGGAAACCCTCTTTCACCGAGTCCAACTGTCGAATTGGATTAGAAAATGGCCTTCGCCATCTCTTTGGATCCCATAAGATAGTACTATTGAAAGCAAATCCTGACATATCAATATGAAACCTCCGTAGTCTTTTACTTTTTTCATTTGTGTGCCATCCAATTACAGCACTTCCATTGCATACAGGACCTTCTAAAATAGCTTTATTTTTGCTTTGCGCAAGCATTGCAACCGGCCATGTGCCAAATCGGCTATAATACAAGTAGTTAACATAACAAAATTACAAAGGTTGAATGAATCTATAGATAACCAAATAAAATGAGTAAAAGACGCAAAATCCAAACAACAATAAGAAATATTGAAGCTATAATGAGATTTAAGCCACCTACATTGCTTGACACTGGCATATTTCTTAAGCTTTAAAGGAGTTTTTCTTACACAACAATTACCTCAGCGAAGCATAGCCTAATTAGAAACAATTTCCTGTTCTCTTTTGTTGCCCCTCAACATAGAGAATAAAACAATATCCTCAACAATTGGATATTACAACTAGGATGAACTATGATGCAATAGAACCCAACTGATATATAGAATGTAACAATTTTGTTCAAATAGCAGAGCATGTTACATTGATGTCAAGTGATTGAACTCAGATTAACTTCGATACACAAAGAAATAGATCAACCAATTCATTGTTATGGCAATGAAACAAACAAATCTATGAAGAAATTTGCAAATGATCACAGTGAAAGGAATTAGCAACAATAAATCAGAAGTTCAATTCAGAGGTGTTAAATTACCTGATTTCTCTTAAGTTCTCGAACAATTCAAGCGAATAAACATTGTCATCGTCAGCAAAGTAAACGATTCCATCAAGCCTATGCCTCTCAATGTGCTCCAGAGCCACATTCCTCTGGTGGACTCCTCTGTCCTTAACGTTAGTGGAATTTCTCTGGCAAACCAAATGCCTATACATAACTCCCGTCTTCCTCAAAATTTCTGCCGTCTCCACCGACGCCGTTTGTGTCTCCACCACAATCCATAACAGTGGAGGCTGCACTAGCCTTAGAACTTGTCCTAACCTATTCAAAAAGAAGGCCTGTAAAGCGCGATTGTACGTCGGTGTGATCACGATTAATTGCTTCCTCGGAACGTAGTCAAATCTAGAAACGTAATTAACTTGAGTATCGACCCCCAAACTCACAGAACTTAACGCAAAGACGTCTCGCTTAACACTGCGATTATCTCCGGCACCGTCATCCAATTGAACATTAACATCTGGAGGCTTGATCTCGAAAGAGAAATCATGATTCCGAACATCATTTTCCACATGACCAAACAAGAACATACCCAAGAAGAACCCTACAACAAAGAAAATCAAGCATCTGTAGAAAGATCTACGAAATCCTTTCCGCTTCTGAAAAAAGGCGGCGGGGAGGAACCATCGGAGAAAGTAGTTGAAACTGAAAAAGGACAAAGCTAACGGAGTAGAATACCTAATGTCATTGTTACTGAAAATCTTGTGAGACGGAGATGAAACTGACAATGGAGAGTTGACAGCGGAACTGCCGTTTTGGTAGGAACGGTCATGATGTGCGGGCGAAAGCGTCCGACGAAAAGAAGCCATATGATCGATTGACTAATTACATAATAAACGGCGTAGATTCATAGAAAATCTAGAGAACCCTACCTAAAGTAGGAAAGCATCTGCCGAAAATCGAGCAAAAAGCGAAAATGGACAGGGAAAGAGAAATATAAATTCTGCCAGAATCTTAGAGAAAATATTAGCAAAGATTGAGATCTTGCTGTTCAAAATTTGAAAGAAGTTGTGAAAAAGAAATGGCGAGTTCAGTGTATTCAGTTTTTCAGGGAGAGATTATTTTACCGCGGAGAGGAGAGGGAAAGTGGGTAGGAACAGAGAATGCCAGCGCCAGATTGCCCAAACGGTGTGCTCCATTGACCAACGTACACGTGCTTACCACTTGCTGTTAAAGTCCACGCGTCGATTTTCGTTTTATTCTTCTTCTTTATAATTACTCTTTAATTAATTTATTTAATCATTTTGTAATTACAATTATTGGGGTTGATTAAGTTTAGCATTGGTATTTTTTTTCCCTTAATTAACAATAGTTATGTAAATGTTCCCTTTATTTTTCTTGAAAGGAAATGTTCCTCTTTTGGCCATCATTGAATGTTTATGGAAATTTTTATGACAGTAAAACCTCAACATTATGTCAATTTTGGCATAAATGGAAGCAAGGGAAATGAAAGGAAACTTTCTTTTCACCCCAAAATCTTATGAAGGAAATTATAATTGACACTGCTTTCTACTTCATTGTTTTGATTGTAATACTCTTCAATTATTAATTATGTTATTTTGAAATGCAATAACTCGTAAACTTGTTGTGAAATGCTTGTAAAATGAGCATAGGTTGCACCAATCACTAATTTCTTGGGTATGGTCGTAAAACCGCTTGTAAACTGAGTTTCTCATTGTAAGATGGGATGAGTGCCTGTGCCTGTGTTTCTAACATGCTATTATTTCTCCAGTGTTTTTCTTTTACGCATATTTATATACTTACTAGGATATGTTTTTTTAACAAATATATATTGATATTAGATTTTTCTTTTTTTTTTATTTGTAAATTTTATAAGTCTTTTATATATTCTTTACTTGACAATTGAGTATTAAAAATTATAGTGTAAAAGTTATTTGATTATTTTGGCATTAAAAAATAAGTGTGGTGTTCACAATTTACTTGATTGAGTTCGCTTCTAAACTTTTTATGAAAGCTGTTAAGATAATTTAATTTATCTAATAATTTATGTATAAAATAAATTTAGCGGGCCTAATAAACCACTTGGCCCATATGTACACATGTCCCTGGAAATAGCAAATGGTTTTTTTCATCGCTACACCACCTCCCACCATCATAAAGAGCTTCGCTTATTGAAAGGAGCATTGACCAATGAAGCCCAAGGATGTCAAAGAACGACAATTGTCACCGGAATGGCCAATAAACACTGTTTCAAAGCACAGAGATCTAGAACCACTAAATTTCCGACAATCTCCAGCGAGTTTCAAGTCAGCAGACGAGGGGACCGGGACCAAAGTGACTGGCGGTTATGACTAGCGAGCGGTTCGAACTGGCGGTTCACGAGCAGTTTTTTTGGGTGATTTGGGCTGTTTGCAAGCGGTTATAATTCATGACCCTCTTATAGTTCTGATTTAAGGCCGGATTGGTTAATCGGCGGGTCAAAACCGCCAGTTTTTTTTTGCCACCACTACCATTAGTTTCATATTGTTGGTTATTTCTTTTGATGTATTTTAGGTTGTGTTACTACCATTTGTGATCGGTCAGCACCGGTTAAAATGCAAGAATTTTTCTTATTTTATGTGAAAAATATATTAAATGAAATTATATTGAGATGTATATTTGTGCTATGGGGAGTGAGACAGAATGTAATAATACTAGGGTTGTAAGAGCTATTTATGGTTTAGTTAGGAAAATACTTGATTCGAATTGAATTCGATTTATAAACGAACCAAACTCGAGTCAAGCTTTCAAGTTTGAATAATCGAACTCGAACTTAAATAAGAGTTCATGAATTATTCACTGAACTCTAATAAAAACGTCATTGTTTCGTATAAAAAGTAACAAAAAAACAAACAATTCTTGAATTGAATTATCGAACTAAATTCTTAAAAACAAATAACTCTATTTTGAACCGAACTCTTGAATAGAGCTAATAAATCAAAAATACTTGAATTGAACTCGAATCATATCAAATAATTATCGAACTGAACTTGAATCTCAATTGAACCCTTCGAACTTCAGTATTTCCTTAACGAGCTCAACCAAACTTATTACTGTTTAGTTCAATTTAATTCAGTTTGTTTACAAATCTAAATAATATATAGACAATACCTATTTAGATTAACTTTAAAAATTTTCAAGTCGTGCGAGCCTTGCAAGATAATTTTTTAAAAAAAAAATTATAAAATAAATAAACATAGAAAATTTTTTAAATAAATATAAATTATAAATAAAAATTTTAAACAATATTAAAGAAAAAATAATGAATGAGGCACAAATTATGAATAATTTAACTAAAGTAATAACACTTATAAACAACATAAAATTGAAAATAACTAAATATGTAAATAATAATAATAATAATAATAATAATAATAATAATAATAACAAAAACTTGTCGATTTTATAATTATTTTTATTTTTTGATTAATGTGAAATGTAAATGTAATCATCTTTTTCATAATAATTTTTTTGGATAATTTTATATATAAATTGAATTAATATGTTTACCAAAAGTATATGGTATTGTGTATGGTTTTGTAAAAGCCAAATTCCTTGTTCTGGTTGGCAAATGAGAAGCACAAATGGACCTTTAAGATCTCAAACTCTACTGGGCCAATAGTCAAGCGATTATCAAACCCACTACCATTTCTAATAATTTTTTTAAGGAAGTCCTCTCCTCTCCATCTGATTTGGAATTGCACATCTAACAATGCATTAAATGTTAATTTTACAAAAATAGGAGTTTTGTATTGAATGAATTTATTATTCTCATTTTGCCCCTTTAATAAGAAATCCGTCATCTTTTCCATATATTGCTGATTGCACCAAAAGAATCGAAATATATATACATTACCAATTAAACCATTTCATAGAACGCCAACTATCAAGATTCAAATTTCGATCAAAATGTGTGTGTTTTTTCATTTCCAGCTAACAATATTCGAATTTAAGATCTCATGATTCAGGTTTCAAACTTCTAGAGCAAGATTGTCCTTTGAGGACATTCTAAATAAATACCCAGTCTATTTTATTTTTTATTTTGTTCCACAAAACGGTTTCTATTTATTTTGTTTTTCTACTAAAATAAATTATTACGTAAAACATTTCAAATTATTATTTTAAAAAATTATAATAGAAAATAATATTTCTCAAAAGAAAAAATAAGACTAATATGTTGAAACGGAAAGAATAAATAAATAACTAAATAAGTGGATCCTAACTCCTAAATGTGTTACTTAAACAGAAATTGATCTTAGTTTAAAAAACAAGAAAAACAAAAGGTAAAGATTACGGTCGCTAAGTGAGACTCTTAGGTAAAAGAAAAATAAGTATTTATACAAATTGATTTTTGCGTTTAAATAATTTACACTATATTTATATTCTCTGTATTTCAAATTAAATTGATGTATTTTTATTTTTAAATTTTACACAGTATTTTCCATTATTTTTTATTTTTACATTGCAACTAAAAGATAGGAAAGGGATTAAAACGTATTGTTTTATGAATTTGATAATTTCTGGAATATCCAGCCAACAAAGATTCGAATATATCCTTCACAATAGAGAATTCAAAACCTGTAGGGGAGTAGATTGGACGTGAAGAATGAACATATTATAGAAGAACTGTACCATTTCCCTCCACAAAATAGCCTTTACCTTTGTAGGGGATCACAATAGCACATGCATCCCCTTGTTTGCATGATGATGAGGAGGCGGTTACATATGGAAATTCTTAGCTACACCTTGTCTAACCGACAAAACCAATAAAATGAGAGAGGTAAACTAATTTCTATATATATAATTGGATAGTAATGTCTTTAACAGGGAAAAACAATATATTAGTGATTTGATCCATGAAATTGGTACACACCAATATTTTAGATGCTACAATAATACGAGCATGGCATGTAAGTGTAGGTGAAACGTTTCTATCAAAGAAACATAAATATCCTTTCATATATATAAGTAAAAGAGTATTTTTATTATTATTGATATCTAATATAGGAAACCCATACAATCAAATAAAAGAATCCCCTTAAGAAATCCAGGCAAAGAATCAAATGAAGTAAAGTTGTGAGATGTATTGTTCAATCTACTGAAAAAATTAAAAAAAGTGGGCAACTTGATTCCATCCTCTATAAGTATAGCTGATCATAGAGGAGCTTGAAATAAGGAGATGCCTTGCTTGGTTGATAAGGAGACTCGAATCTGCTTGGTAGTCATTAATCTTGCCAACCAATACCTTAGACTCACTTTCAACAAGAATGTCCATTGAAAGATAAGCATGAAGGCTGTGAGTTCTGCATTCCAAATATTCGAAACATTGATAGTAAATGGATAAATTGTTCTAAATCGTTGCAAAGAACATCACCTCCAGCAGAAATTGAGGAAAGTTTTAATTGACATGAGGTGGTTTCAACCAATAAACAATTTTTGGCTTCAATTTCTTAGAGCCAAAACTTGTTGGTAGGAATTCCGAGAAAGCAAAGATAAGAGCTGCAAATTTGTCATTCAAGTGTGCTATACATATCGTAAGAGAGCTAAGAAATAAAGTGAGTCCTCTCCCAATGTTAAACTACAATAGGTAGTCCAAATTGCATATAAATTCACCTTAGGGACGATTCTTCTTAACTTATAAATTGCCAAATTAGGAGCTGAAATAAGCCGTTAAGTCATAAGCTCTTGTTTCAAAGAAGCTTTGGTTGACACCTTAGTGAGCAAGTAAGCTAAATAAAATTTCCGTAGCTGCTGGACTAAATGACAGGAATAGAAGATGTGATCTAATGTAGCAGTGCTCAAATAACAAAAGGGACAAGCAGAAGCCAAATTGATACCCAACCGTTGAAAACTTGCTGGAAGAGGCAAGGTGCCATTGAGTATTGTCCAAGTCAGAATTGAGAGTTTGAGCGGAATGATAGAGTCCTAAATAAATTTATTGGAGAACAATATTTGCTTGTGCATTCGAACATGTTCATAACCTGATGCATATTTGGGCAGTTGATCTTAGCCGCCTCAAAGGGATGATCAATGGCAAAAAAGGAGCCATGATTAAGTCCATGAGCATAGGAATGAGGTAGAGATTTACCCGTTTGAGTACATTGGCAAAGGACCAGCATGCCTACCTAGAGGTGGCTGCCAGATGAATTGAATTTGATTCCATGACGTTAAAGCAAGGGAGATGCTAAACCCTAGCAGACGAAAAATTAAATGCATTAATGTAAAGGCGAATGAAAGGTGTAGGAGGGCAACCTTTTTTTTTTTACAATAGGGAGAATGTGTAGATATATAGGCAGGGTGATTAGAGAGGTCCGGGTTAATTTCCAATTCCCTATGTGTATTGCCTTCAAAAGTCCTTCTTCCATAAAGAATGCCTATTTCTTCTCAAATATATTGGTCTAACCTAACTAAACCGGTCAATCAAGTTTGGAAGTACACTACTTCTTCTATGTCCATTATTGGCAATTGTTTATTTTTCAGGTTACATGCATTATTGTTATGGGAATAACTGGCGTACATACTTATTTTCTTTGGTCTACATACGCTATTTGGACACTGAATCATTAGGCAATGTTAAAATAAACAGTAAGACTATTCTTGCCAAATTTTAAATTTTAATGTATTTGCATATATATATACTTTCAACCTAAAACTTCGAATTATTGAACTAGCTAGAACAACACTTTGTGCTATACAATAACATTCAAAATAATCTATTTAGTATGAAAATAATGTCATCTCAATGTGGGATATATCTGATGTATTTTAAGAGAATATTAAATAGCATATAATATGTATGGAAGGTGTGGTTCAATTTTTTTTTTTTTTTTTTTTTTTATGGCAAAATAGTGCAATTTGGAAGACAAAGCTGCAGTTATTGATAATTTTATTTTTGTGAATCCAAAAAATAAGGATATACATAGTGACATTAATTCACCAACCAACTAACTAATTATTTTTCTGTTTTCATATGTAAACTTTGAATAAAGAGTTTCAATAATCTAGAAGTTGACCATGACTACGACTAATTAAGCAAAGTAGCATACATAGTTCTAGTGACCAACCGTCTTAATTAAAGTTGCATTTTCAATTTCTCATTGCGTGGATATTATGGCTACAATACTAATTATGATTAATACGTTTTATTTAAAGTTAAATGATCACGCATTTTTGGTCCAACCAATACCAATTTTCAATTTGACTACGACCCAATTAGAATTCAATATTTTCAGAAAGAAAACTATACTAGTTCTTGATTATCATCATTGCCACGCGCTCTACGTCACAATTCTCACTTCTTTATAATTTTGGATTAGACATTCAACTTTGGTAAGTGGCTCCAATTTTGATTTAGTTCTTCACAAAACACAAACTAAAAAGTCATTTTCGATTTTGATTCTTGCACTTTAACTTCAACGATATAATAATAATAATAATAATAATAATAATAATAATAATAATAATAATAATAATAATAATAATAATAATAATAATAATAATAATAATAATAATAATAGTTTATTACAATTAAAAATTGTCTCTAAAATGAAATTATTTTTACGGACACAATAAAATAAAGAAATTACTCTCAAAATAAGACGAATGGAATATATTTGTAATTATTACAATACTAATGCACTTTAATTTCTTCACATAACTTTAACATATTATTTTGCAAAAAGTAAAAAGTTATGAAGTTATTTACATAAATAGTGGCGTTTATTTATTTAATTTAGCACTCAACTTTGCATGTTTGAGAAAAATGGTGTGAAGTGAATTTCTCCTAAACAAGTGAAGACTCTAAATATTAAGGAATTAATTGTATGAATAACAAGTGAAAAACTATTTAAATAAATTAATGAAAACTGTGAAAATACTCTTTTTAGATCAAGCCAATGACAATTTTTGTTTGTTCGTATTTTATTTTTTTCTCTTCTAGTGAAAGATAATAATGTTCTCTTTACAATAAAAATTATATTATTACCTATATCTTATTGGTTTGGTCTATTGAATTCGATTGAAAGAAAAATTTTTCTTCAAAAATCGTTTATCAAATACAAAACAAATATAAACGTGCAAAATAATTATTGGATTAGATGGTACATAGAAAACGTTGGTTTCTGCGACGCAAACTTGGACTAGCAAGCATTAAAAGTTAGCATGCGAGAGATGGTACTCATTGGTATATAGAAAATAATAATAATGGTGAAGAGTGAGGAAGGGACCATATTTTGAACACTACATAAAACAAGATAAAGGATACTATCATATGATCATATATTATCATTATATTAGGGAAAATTTCTCTTGTCGTAAACGTTGTACGTATAATATTTAGATTATGGGCTATGAATTGAAGTTTCATTGAGTTGTATTAATCACACGCATGTCTATGTATATACGTGTGTACTTTCGTATTGTATACATGTTCTTGAAATACCCAAATCTTTGTCTTTCTCCTAAGTTTCTATTTTGACTCGCTCTCTTTGCTGTTTAACTATAATTTGGCTGTGGAAAGTGCAAACCCCACCTCCATTGAAGAATCTTCTTTTCCTTTTGTATTTTCCTAGCATAATGCTCCCTTTTTCAACTAGAAAAATATTGGAAATAATATTTATGAATGAGAATTAACCCAAATTATAAATTAAACTCGTCTGAGCATCTTCCATCATAAAAACAGAAATAAATGAATGAAGTATCGTTTCCAAAAAGAAAAAAAAAGAATACTAAATTTTTTTAGGAATAAATTAATATTATCACTAATTAATTTGTGTATACAAAAGTTGATAAATTATTTTGGAATTGAAGTCTTTAATTTGTAGAAGAAAGAAGTGTTTTATTTAAATAGAGGTAATAGCTTCTTGGACTTGTATTTCGAATTACTTTACGAACGTTCTAATTGGATGGGCGCTCCATTCTCTAATTAGTTGGTTGTTCAAATTAAGAATGAAGGAAATGTCAGTGTAGTTGAAAACCAGCTAAGCTACCAATATAATGGTCAAACCTACAAAAGTCAAACACTCAGATAATACAAAAGAAAAATAATGTCAAACATCACTAAGTGTTGAAAAGAGTTCTATTAAGTATTTTTTTTATTATTAAAAAATATACTTAATTTAATTACTAATACTATACTATATATGTTCACTTCTAAGCAAAGATACTTTGCATTTTGCACTCAAGCATCGAATTTTGAACTTAGTTCTCTTACTCTTTTTATCATTAACCATATTTCATCCACGTGTAATCACATAAAAAGTCTCCATATAGTTTTTTCTTCAAAAATTTCATCTTTTGGGTTGTTTTTGGCTAAGTGGTAAAAGGAGTGGCTCATCTTCTATCACCAAGGGTGGTTAGTTAGAATATTTAATTATTTGACTTTACCTTAAAAAACATTTCCCATATTCGTTTCTAACATTAACAAATTTATTTATTTATTTTTACATCAAAATAACATTTAAACTATTTAAATAAAGTTCATAATTCAAATTTTAACATTGTGAATGAAGAAAATTAAATTGGGAAGTCTCCCCTTAATTGGCCTTTGAAATATTCAAATCGAATTAGTCGGCTCTCATGCTTTAGTGTTCGGAAAATGGGTGGAATTAGAAAAAGAATTGATAACCAAAAGGTTTCACATATATTGTAATGGGAAAAAAAAAAGTGCACCAAAATTCACAAACTTAAACCCAACAAATGACAATAGTTGTTCCCTCTAACGTGGTATCCATAGTTCCAACTAAAAAATAAAGCTTCAGAATTATGTGTCGGTCCCAACCTCAGTGCATGTGCCATTAAGCGTAAAATAATAAATTAAAAATTAAAATTTAAGTTTAAAAGTAATTAATTAATTGAAATGGTCCAACAAATTCCACCATGCAACATCTATCAAAAACCATGATATATATATAATAGGGGACCCTTTTTATTTTAGAAAGCCATTACGGAATTGACTGCCTGACCACTTTGTATACCATACGATTGGCATCTTTGAAAAGTATAAAACACATAAATATTTTATATATACTTTGATCGTTTCATAGAAATCAAATTAATTACTTGTTTGCCAATTAAGATTAGTTAATTAATTGGAGAAAACAAGAGGTAATTGATAATTAGTGTTTAATTACATTACATTGCATGAAATGCATGCGTGTGGAAACTCGATAAATTTATAACCTCGCTAAAATAATTATTTTCTCCGGTCCCTAGTTGGGACCAATGTTTAAATTTATAAGATAATACAAAAAAATTTATATAGATCCATTTGACATATAAATTAATAATTCATGATCTGTATCAAAATATTTCTTATATAATTTATAACTAAATTAAACAGATTTCTTAGAGCATTAAGAAAATTCGGTGTAATCATAAAAGAAAGTGATGCAAGTTGATTGTTGCTTTCAAAACCTCTTTACGCGAAACTTGTTCGAATTCTACACTATCATTTTCCACTTCATTTACTTTGTTCATTTCCATAATACTTTCAATTATTTGTTCATCTATAGACAACTCCAAACTCGTATCATTTTCTTCCATATAATTCAAAACATCTTCAGCATTCATTATATTACGATAATTCAATCCATTGATTAGATTATACAATTGTTGTAAGCCGTCATTGTCCATTTGTTCGTGATTTTTCGAGTATTCACCATCTAGCAATTAAAGTTTACAATGCTTAAAACAATTTGCAATAGTACTTGAGTGGACATCTATTTTTCATGCCAAGATTGTAAGATTTATTGCATCTAAAACATTAATCTTTGTTCGATTTAGGTTTCCAATTTCAAAACCCTCAAAAGATTTTGATAAAATCATCGACGATAATATATCTTAAAAGCTCATATGATCCCTACATCACAAGGTGAATCTTTGATGTTGTGTTAGGCGTCAAAAAAAAAAAAAAATAGTATTTCTCAAACCTTCAATATTTTTTGGATGAGCAGAACAATTATCAACAATTAAAAAGATTTTTCTAACATTCATTTTTGCACCATGTTGTTAAAAATATTCTTGTAATAAAATCTCAGTATACATTTTATTGTTAGTACATGTAACTACATTAATAGTTTAATGAATTTATACATTTTATTGAGATATATATGGAATGCTGAAAATTTATCAGTGAAAATACATAAATTTAATTAATATGCATATTTAATACTTAATACATATAAATTAGTGTTGACATATTCTAGATTAATATTTACATTATACAGATATAAGCTACATATTTTATAAATTAAGAATTATTAATTTATATGATTAATTAACATTTCGCTAAATTAATTTTGAGATGATTAATTTATTGAGTTCCGATTGAAATACACGATATGTAATGGGTAGTAGGAGAGGAGGCAATGGCTGCGGGATACGTGGATAGTACAATGCACTAGAGGCAATAATATTAGGCCCTGAAAAGAAAATTTGGAGCCTTTTTAGGGATATACTATTACACATGCCAGGCAACAATATATTTGGGGGGTCTTTTTTTATTTTTCTATTTATTTTCATTTTTATAAGAGATAAATAGGAAAAAAATATTATTATTTAGTTCATAATTCATAATTTCTTGCAGCTTTTAATTATTTCTAATTATCAATGAAACATTTAAACAAAAGCAAAGATGATTTCTAATAGTTATTGTATTAATTATTGTAAAGTGACCTATTAAATAGATAAATAAAAATAGGCATTAATTATATAAATAGACGAAGACTTTGGGCCAAGAATGGAATAAAAAATAAGAAGAAATGGGTAAAGTGAAGGGAAAGAAGAGAAAGGTCCTCCAACACTTGTTATGGTAAAACATATAGTGGCCACACCTTTTTTTCACTCACTCACTAACAAAGGTGATAAGGTGCACTTTGTCATTGCTCTCTCTATATATAATGTTATTATGGGTGGGTGTTTGAAAAGACAATTTTTTAGGGTAAAAGGATTAGATCCCTAATGCCAGTTTTAGATACATGATTATAGCCTTTTCTTTTTCTTAATTAACTTATTATATATATATTAGCCTACTTTTTTAGGGTTTCTTTTTGCCCAATTCTTTGTTGCACCAAGCCAGCCAACCACTATTTTCCACCAATTGGGAATTCTAATATTGGGGCGGTTTTTGTTTTTATTTCAAAACAAATAATCCCCAAATTTTGCAAGAAAAGGGTTTTGTTTATTATTATTATTATGTGCCACATAAAAATTGTAAAAACGATGCTATTGGGTAGAGTAGCAATATTTAAAGAAAAAGGTAGGTTGAGTTGGAAAACACGTGTCGTATTATCATCAAGAATTTAACGAAGAAGATGGAAGATTACGTGGAACAAATTTATTCGATTTAAAGCTTAATTCGACAATGATGGTTTTTATTATTATTATTATTAGAAGATTCCAATCATAAAGAAAAGAAGTCACCGTAAATTATTCCAAGCTTAACAGTAAGCACTCAAGATTTTGTTCCTTGCACCCTTTGTTGCCTACATCTATACGTTTTCCCTTTTTATACATGGAATTATACAATTTTTATATATGTTCAATTGACGGTTGATTTTATATTTGTACAAAAAAAAAATAACTTCAATCAATTATTTAACTTAAGAAGATGTCAAATGATCTCTTTCAACAATATATATTATATATATATCAAAGGACGAATGCGAGCAATTTAGACATCCCCAAAAGAAAAATAATAAAATTGAAAATTAGGAAAATTTGATATAGTACAAAAATAAAAATGAAAGGAAGGAAATTATCCAAACTGCGCTGCGGCACATCACTGCTACCAACTCTGACAATCCAAACACTGTCTTTACTTCCAACTTGCTTCTATCAATTTTAATTTACCATCATACGTTCCATATCCTCTAATTTTCCAAGTTGCAGTAATTTTTTTTATCTTCTTGATTTATGTGTTGAAAGGTTTATCCTTATTTGTAAACACCACACATATATAAATAAATAAAGAAAAAGATAAGAGAAATAGCTCGTAATGCACTACGTACACATACATATTAAATTTTTGTACATATGACGTGTACCACTAAAACAATTAAGTGGTTTAATTAATGAGATTATGGTGGATGATTAAGGAAATGGTGGGGGTGGTGGGGAAGGGGAAGCAGAGTAAAAATGTCTTCTGAGAAGTAGACAGAGGCAATAATAGGTGGATTTTGTATGTTGAGTTAGAAACAGGGCCCCCAGCTCTCCAACAATTTCTGTACATATCTTCTTTTCTTTCTTTTGTCATCTTCTCTCTTTTATATTTTACCTCTTCCAAATTATTTACTTTTACTTTCTATTCTATTTATTTAAAATATTACTTTGCTAAGCTTATAAGTTCTAAGAAAAGAATAACTTTTTATTTCCCATGATATTGCAAGAAAATAAAATAATTGTAAAATAAACAGTAATAAATTCCATTATTCTCCATGTTGGAAAAAAGAAAATATATTGTATTTTATAATATTAATTAAGAGAGTATTGTGGAATAGGAGATTTCGGGAAAGTTTAGAAGGTATTATGCTAATTTTCCATTTTAGGTAGTGAAGGTGGTTGCCCAATAAGGAAGGGAACAACAAGAAAGCTAAGCTTTTTAAAACAACAGACACCATTACCCCTTTTTTTTCCTTCTTTCTTCTCTCTTTTCTTTCCAATACGCCAATAATATGAACAATTCTTAATTCGAAAAAGTATATTACCCTATTCAACTATTACAAACAAATAGTAAAAGGCTGTTAATTTGTAGAGCACAAATAGTAAAAGTCTAATAATAATAAATAAAAATTCACATAATTAAGTTCCTCAAGAGTGGGGCAAAAATGGTGGTAAGTGGACTTGTAATTAATATTTTTCAGTGGTTGTTGATATGAGAAGAGGGTCTGTTTCAAGTGAAGTTGACTTCACGAGCTCATCATTAATGCTCAATATCTCCTCAACATTATTACTATCAGCTTTCTTCTTCTTATTATTTGTACTAATTCCCTCTTTTGATGATATTGGTAATCTTGAAGATGAAGAGGTAGCAGAAGAATTTGAAGCTTCAGTCAGCTCTCTAGCTCTCTGTGCTTCAACTTTCCAATCTGTTTTCCACAACACGTAAAACATAACACTAGCACAAGAGGCTTGAGCAGCAAGTAACCCGACCCATAATCCAGCAAACCCAAATTTGAACACAAAACCCATTAAGATTGCAACTGGGAAACCCACTAAATAGAAAGAACCCAAATTGATGTTAGCCCCAACAGTCGGTCTAGCACTTGCTCTTAGAACCCCACAGCCAGTCGTTTGTGGGCAATTTCCGAGTTCACATAAGCCTACAATTGGCAATGCAATTGCTGTAAGTTGAAGAATCTCAGCATCACCGGTGAAGAATTTCCCCCATTGATGTCTCATTAAAGTTGTAAATAGCATTGCTAAAAGTCCTAAACAAATTGCACAACCCAACGCAACAATCATCGAATTGCGAGCTTTGGTGGGACGATTAGCCCCTAACTCATTTCCAACGCGTGTGGAGACACCAAGACTGAGCGAAGAAGGGAAAACATACACTAAAGAAGTAGTTTGAATTAAAACACCCATGGAAGCAACAGTTGCTTTTGGATTTACCAGAAGCCCACATAGCATTATCATGAATTCATACCACCACCATTCGAGACAAACAGAAATACAAGTCGGAATCGCCAGAGCAAGTAAAGAAGACCAACCTTTAACACAATCGATGCTCGGAGAAACCCATGAATCTTTATAAACACCAGAGAAGTAAACGAAGGAAAAAAGGAGGAAAAACATGTTTAAATTAGTCCACACCATAGCTATAGCAACGCCAGCAATACCCAATTTGAAATGGACGATTAGGATGAAATTTAAAGGAACATGCAGAAGAACAGAGATAGCAGAACAATAAGTTAAGGGTAATGTAATACTTTGAGTCCTTAAATAAATTCGAAGAGGATGAAGAAGAGAAAGAAAGAAAAGATCAGGAATTGAAAAAAGAATAAAAGTATGAGCCATGGAAGATATTTCTTCATCTTGACCGCACCATAAAAGAATTGTTTTCATGTTAATCCACAAGAAAGAAATGGGAATAGAAGTGGAAAGAAGAAGAAGAACAGTTCTCTGAAGTGTTAAGCCAAGAATTTTCCATTGTTTAGCACCATAAGCTTGTCCACAAATGGGTTCCATTCCCATAGCAAGGCCGGAGATAACAGAGTAACCGGTTATATTAGCGAACCCAATTGCGAGCGACCCACCAGCGAGTTCGAGTTCGCCAAGATAGCCAAGAAAAAGCATGGAGATCATGGCTCTCGAATAAAGAATAAGACCAGTAATTGTTGTTGGGCCTGAGATTTTACCTATAGCTTTGACTTCTTCTAAAACCTGAGATAATAATAATAACAATGCAAAACAAAATAAATAATAACATCAGTAATAATAATAATAATAAAAGTATTTTTATTTAATGAGATTATTATAATAATTATTATTACCTCAGAAGGAGTAGGCCATCTATGTAGTTCATCAGCATCATCCTCCATGGATGTTTTGGTATTGGGATTGAGAAAAGAATTAGATTTACAAAGAAATGAGGAAGGAGAAGAAGGTTTTGGGATACACATATTAAGGCAGACTATATCTACTTGTGGATATATATACTTAAAATATAAAAGAATACAAAAAGAAAAACAAGACAAAGATAACGTTATGTTATTATTATTATAGTTATGGTTATAGATAGATAGATATAATAGTAATAATAAAAGTTCTCGTATAGGGTTTTGTTTTAGAGAATGGGGATTCTTGGGAAGGAAAGGGAAGAAGGAACTCCATATATATACTTGAAACTCAGGGGCTCCCACTAAGCGACGTGTCAAGATTTAGAAGAGAATGCTGTGAAAAGTGGAAGAAGGGAAGGGAGAGGATATAGAGAGAGAGAGAGGTTAGTCACTTCAATTAAAATTCTTCTTTCATTATATGTTCTGATTAGAGAAATAGGAGCTTTATGGCTGTTTTAGTAATATTTTTCAACCGCCATTACATGCTACACCATCAATCCTGTCTAGTAATTTATGATAATGGGATTACTTTTTTGCCATTAATTTGTTTCTTGTTAAGTGTGGATAATGTTTTAATTAATTAATTAATTATCAACCCCCAAATTAGGTCTTCATAATTAAATTACTAGTACTAATTTAACTCTGTATGTATGAAAAAGATTAAACAAGTTTATCTTTTGGAGAAGTAGTGGCTAGTGGGAGAAGCAAATTCCATATCCTACTTGTTGAAATGACAGGACCCCAATACTTATATATATATATATATATATATATACATTAATGGGTATATTTTCTTTTCTTTATATTATTTTTTATAATGGCATGTTTATATGTATATATTCTCTAGCAATAGCAATATGCAAAGAAATGTTTGCATGTTGTTAGGCAGCAGCCATGCAAAGAAAGAAAGAACAATAACAACCCATGTGATGCCTTCAATTTATAATCCACAAAACATGAAAACATACTCTTGACAATTTGCCCAATTACAGAGGTGACAAAGGTTGTGTTAATTTCTGGTTCTAAGGCCCCATCTGTTTTGGGTATTAATTTCAATTTGGCAGTGTATTGGTTTGTTTTTGGAGCATAATATTAAATAATAAATAGATAATGCAATTGGTGGTGGAGTTTCTCTCCACAAAGTGGAAAAAGAGATGGCTTAGCTGAGATTTTGTTAAAGATGAAGATCCCATTTTTCATTATAAAATTATTCCCGTTTCGTTAATTCTTATTATTAAAAAAAAAAAAAAACTGAACTTTCTGCAATTTATAGATAAATATGGAAAGATACTATTCCTATTCCAACAGTGAAATTCTTTTCCCATTTTTAATTTGATGTTCATTATTTACCGGACCATCTTATCTTACTATCAGTTCATAAGAAAACTGAAAACTATATTTTAAAAAAAGAAAGAAAATAATGGGAACCTTATAATACCATACAGCTTTCTTTCAAAAGGTCAGTTTACTTACTGTATATTATAATTATTTTGTATTTCTATGTTATGGGATTTGGGGAACAAACGAACAATGGTTTCATTTGATTGAGTTTAAATTTGAAAATGGGTATTGAAGAAAAAGGGTGATCTATCCATTCCAGGCAGGAGCAAGCAAAAGCAACAAGATTGTGGAGTTGGGTGTAATGAGGGAAATAAAAAAAAAGGGACCACTAAATGAAAAATGAACAGAAAGAGGGGGGGAAGGGAAGATGGGCGTATAGAGAAGAGGCAGATGGAAGGAAGGAGACATTACGTGCTCCAATTGTAACCATTTACTTTGTATCCCTTTTTTCACAACACAGATCACTCTGTCTTCACTCATTCCATCATCACTACTTCACCATCTTCCACAATCCCCCCTTCCCCTTTTTTTCATTATTATTATTATTATTATTATTATTATAATACACAAGAGAATAAACAGTCTCGCATTTTTTAGGGTTTTATTACAGTTGCAGAACAGAACAGAACAATTTTACTGTGAATAATATTTGCTGTGCTGCTACTTCTGAAGACCATGTCAGATTCCATGTGTCTCCAGCTCAATAAGTTGCTGTAGATGAGAGGTACGTGTCATGAAATGGAAAACCCAATACCAAAAAATTACGAATTAGTGAGCGTAGTAATAAAATTTTGGAATTCAGCATTCTATTTTCTAATAGCGGAAACAGAACGTAAAGATTCCAACAGTTATGTAGCAGAAGAAAATGACAATTTTGAGGATCACATTCACTTGTGTCTTGATGCCATTCATTTCACTACTGCTACTGCCTACTACTGTCTGTCAATCACAAGAATTTCGTTTTTTTTGCTTTTTACATGGAGATTTCATGGTGCACAATTCCAACTTTTCTTTCTTTACACTAAATAAAAAATGCAATGCAAGTTTCGATGGAGGAAAAGGATATTGCAAAGGCGACAAGACATTCCAGGATTTGACATTAATGAAAGAAAGATTATACTTTCTCTAGAAAAACAAGAACAAATTCCATAGATTCCATGCTCAGCATTTTGCCTCTTTCTTTTAATTTGATGAAAAAAGCTTAAGAAAGAAGAAGATGAAGAAGGGTCACTGGTAGGGGATACTATAACCACACATGTCAACATGCTCTAATGTTTGTAGCTGGATTCGACTTGTCTACTAATGTTCACGCCATTTCCATCGCCTTACCTGCTTAACTATATGTCCCCATTATCGAATTATATTCTCACTTCTTCTTTTCCCAATATTTCTTTTTCTCACATGCCAACAAATAATCTGCATTCATATATTATTTATTATAAAATATTATCATCCAGCAAGAGAAGAAATTCAAAGAAAATATGATAAAAATGCATATTCCGCCAGTTTGGCATAGAATTTTCTTTTAATTGAAGGTTATCTAATTTGCACCGTAGAGTCTGGACTTTTTTTTCTTTTTTTCTCAACGATTCTGTATTCTTCGACAGAAAAGCACTGCATCGAGATGGAGGCAATGAAAGCAATAACAGGCTTCCATAGATACTGATAAGTGCAATAAAAACAAGAATTTATTCCAAGGTTCAGACACGAGCACTACATATATATATATATATGAAAATTTTCATTAGTATGGGAATACAAAATAGTAATAAAGATGCAGTTCCATAAAATCAAATGAACTTTATTGAAATATCAACGCACAAAAGGGATGTCCCCATCAAGGTTTCCATCAGCACAACTCATACATACTAACTGATGGCACCAGCCACAGTTTCGCATTCATATAGCAAATTATGGCACAAAAAATGCAAGAGATTCGTCCATTCCAATGCATCATCATGCTCTGGACCACCCACCTCCAATCAAAACATTTCCTATCCTTTTTCTTTTGTTTTATTTTACTTTATTTTTGATTTCTCGCATACATGGAATAAATCACAATCAGCAGCAACTTATCTCGTCGGAAAGGAAGCAGTCTAGCTCAGCAGCAATCCACTTTTCCAAAGCAGCAGGCAGGCAGGCTTATTTTCTTTGGAGGAAATTCTTCACTCAGATAAAAAATTTTCACCCACCATTCACTAACAACACCTATGACACTAATCTCGCAATTATATGACACGTGTGAACATTGTTTACAAATAACAGCCTTTTTTTTTTTACCTTTTTCTAATAATATCAAATATATAGGTTGCAGGGTGTACTGCAAGCACAACTTATACCTTGCATCTGGACTCTTCTTACTATTTTTTAACTACAGCTGACAATTCAATTGGCCTCTGAATTTTAACCAGTTCCCCTAAACTTCCAAAAAATTGCATGATTTTCAAGAAGCTCTGGCTCATCATCATAATGCTTTGCAGATAAAAGCAACTTCTGCTCAGAATAGGCTCAACACCATGCTGACAACCAATTCGATGGCATCGCTACATTTCTTCCACTAATTTGCATATCAGAAAATTAGGGAGAAAAAGAAAAAAAAAAACCATAAGAGGGAGCACCAGAAATGAACTTTCTTATTATTTATAATACAAAAACAGCTAGTACATAATTTGTCGATATATTATTGTCCCAAAAATAAGCTCAAAATGTTACCTCATGGGAGGACCCTCGGCTTCTGAGGACCAGATCGAGGAATACCCAAAATTGCAACGAGGCCACCAGAAAAGGCAGCCAGACCTCCGACAGCAAAGGCCGGTGAGTTTCCACCGCCAAATAGTTGATCCCATGGTCCACTTCCAAGGGACACGATCACCTGTTTCCAAAACAGATCCAATGTCAATATGGCTAAAAGGAAAATATAAAAACTGAAATTAATGCAAATGGACTGCTTTCCAATAGAAATCTCATTCAAATCAATATTGTGCCACTGATAACTTCACACAGTACAGTTGCTTAAGATTGTGTATAAATAACACAGAAGCAACAGTATAACCTAAATAAGAAAATCAACCCATATATAACGCACAAACATAGCCATAAATTTACATAAGTTATCTGGCAACTAATACACACATACTGGTTATTAGTTTCCCAGAGACTTCAATATCTCAGACATCAAACAGCTTTAAGTTCTGATTAATGGTCCTACAGATGGTTTGAGTCATGTTATACACTACATATATATATATATATATATATATATATATATATGCACAATCTAAATCATGCACGTGTTCTTGCACACCAAATAAGCATATTTCTGAATTGCCACTTCAATGGGATTATGTTATGAAATAATAACAACTTCTATCACAACTACCAAAATGTTTCAGACTTCTATCACAAATACCCAAAAGTTTCAGCAAATGACTGGATACTTAATGGTAGTCTCAGCTTGTGCATTTGATAGAAGAAGTCCTGAACTGAAATTATAATGAGGCTAACTGTTTCAAGAGGCTGTGATTCAATTTTAACAGTCAGTGGCAGGTTTTATTTAATGGAACTGAATACAATACACAAGTGGTTGAGAACTATCTTCTGTAATTTGCACAAGAACAATTAATGATGTTTGCAGAATAAAAACTCCATTTTCTAGAGAAAAAACAGTTCATCAGCACATCCACATATTCCATGTAAGATCATGTTTTGTAACTATTCAACTAATTATTTACAATTAGAAGAACATAATAGTAGAATATTTCTATGTGGTAATAACATTCCTCACGATTCCACACTCTACCACGTCATTATTCTAGTTTGATTCCATAAATATAATATGAAACAATTAATTCAAATAAAAACGAGCAAATATTTTTCAAACTATACGAATATCACAGTTCAAGATGGATTCCATTTACCCAGAGATATAAATTTCAAATTCACAACTTAACTCATTCAAGTTTCCAGAGATTTGGATAAAAATAATAGGAAAAGAAATGAAGTTTGAAAGAAAGATCTGCATTTGAAACCTAGCCCATTCAACCACAGGTTTAGAACCTAGAGGATCTATTTGCCTAAGCATTCAATAAAATTGACCTGATAGCAAGAAATTTCGAAGATGTAGGCTTACATGGGAAAACCATGAACTAAAGAACTGCAGATCAAGCATAAACTTTGTCTCAAAAGTCACCCCTTGTTCAGAATGAGACTAGGGGCGGCAGCCATAGTCAGAATGGTTCAAACAACTTAACCGAATCAATATAAACCAAATAAATTAATCCTCTTTTATGCAAAGAAAAAAAATTGAGCCGTTTACAGAATCAAACCAAATCGATTTGGCTGCGTTCCTTTTTCAGTTTGACATTTCAGTTTAAATGAATTTGGTTCTTGGAGTTCTTACTTCTTAGGCTTCTTTATCTTTTCAATTTTATATAATAAAAGTCTATATGAATTTTATTTTTCCTTTAAAACCCAAACCAGACTGACCAGTTATGTTTGGATCAACCAACTTTCCGCATTTGCTCATCACTAAGGAATTAATAATTTGCCGCAAAATGGCAACCAAAAGGATTAGAAACATCATATGGAATACCAGATCTGGGCGCAAATATCAAATAAAGAGCACATGACGCTAGAAAGTGGAACTCTAATACCCATGCCCCATTGTAAGCTATGTTGCATATCAACTTTTATTTCTTTTTTATAAACAACTGCCAGGTTATCTTACAAACAAACTAATTACTAATTTTATATAGAAAATACTTCATGTATGCCCCATACAGGAAGAATGTAACAGCAAGGGCATTGTTCAGATTTGATCTTAGACTCTATGGTAAGACTTTTCAGAATATCAAATCAGCTTAAGGGCTGTCAAATCATGAGTAGATGATAAGAATCATGACTAGGAATTATGGCACTAATAAACAAGTTTACCAGTGCACAATTACATATATGAAAAAACTACGGCTATTTTCCACTTTCATTTCTTTTTTCTGATTGCCAGTGTGTGTGAGAGATATTAGAAAAGAGTAAATATGCAAATTCACAAATAAATAAATATATATATATATATATATGGAAGAGAACATAGAAACCTGAGGGATCACAATTGCCAGATTTAAAACGCCCATTGATAAACCTGCAAGAAACAACCATCACAGCAAGCAGGTTAGCCTCCAAAAAAAGATATAAAATAGAAACCAAGAAGAGTTTCACCTTGGCCAAGCCCCAAAGGTTCAATACGTGATGAAATCAATGCATATGGAACACTGTAAGTGATCTGCAATAAAATAGTTTCTTTGATCAGTGTTCTTGCAGTAAGAAGCCAGAGGAACTTTTGGATAAGTATTTAAACACAATCAGGCAATCCTCCTCACCACTCATAAAACAGGGTGAGGAGCCACTATATGGAGGGATATTCAAACAGCTGAAATCATGACCTATCATTTATCCTATCATTTATTTAGTCATTTATTTAGACCACATGACACTCCATAATTTGGACCTTCAGCTAAGAAGAGTTTGATAAGAAGAATGATGATTGGAGCACAAGAAAATAGAAACTCACCGCCAATGGAGCACCAAGTATTGCGAAAATCACTACCGCGGCGATCACAATGCCAACAGGTGGTAGATCATGACCTAGGTAGCCAATATGGTCTGCCACATAAGATGTTATAAGCATCGCAAGAAAGCAAAGAGCCATAACAATGTTTGAGACCCCCCATATAAAACCAGCTCCCCACTTCCTGCAGAGCTTCTCCATCAGTACAGATGTTATTCCAAGAACAACTGAATTCAACATCAGAGCAAAAGAACCCGTTCTAACTCCAATAGTATAATTGCCTCCTTGATTTGGCTCGCCACCATAGATTTCTCGACCAAACCAATCAGTGTCAAATAGAAGAAATGGGAACCAACCAATCCAATTTAAAGCAGTAACTACCAATATTATCCACACAGGCCATGGGAAATATCTAAAAGTACCAAATAGCTCCCAGAGGAAAGCCTCTTCTGCATGGCCTGACTGCTCTGATGGATCTTCAGTAATGAGCGCTGATCTGTCAGACGAGCCTGGAGTTGATTCTTGAGATGCTGTGATGCTTACATATGCAGTAATTACCATAAAAATAACATCAAGATAGAAAGCAGACTTGAGATTGGCACAGTCAATGTTACATGCAGAAGTAACAGTAAATGGTAGAATCTTGAACCAATTACTGAATGCACCAGTGGCAAAGCCAAGAACATTACCAACTGCCATGAATAGTGAGAAATAAGCATTTGCCACTCGAGTCCTACGATGATCCTTCCCTAACATGACAAAAAAAAATACCAAAGACAAATGTCAAATTATTGCTGATTTACTGGTTTACCAAATACATGTATAATCTTTTGATAACACTAGGTCCAATGTGCAACAACAGGTAACAGGTTAACTGCTGTGCTTTGTGAAAGATGTACACTGCCATTTTATTGAAAGGATAATTCTTTTTTTTTTTTTTTTGTGGTAACAACAAGGAAACCATGAAGGTTGCAAGGAGATGGTAGATGAAGACTTATAAGTCCCTCATGAGAGATTCACCAAAAATATCACGTCCACTCAGAACCTATTCTAAGAGCCCCCCACCTTAGATGATATTTACATTAAACAAAAAGAAATTAAAGGGACATCTTCTTTCATATTTCTTTTCTCTGTTCAGGAGATGCCAGTCAGACATCGAGAAATGTAGCATTTCATAGTAGGAGTTTGTATCCTACTATTGTGAATTGCAATAGTAAGCTACTCTACAATGAAATTAACTATTGACCTGTCTTGGAAGATAGACATTATCAATAAGGAGAAATTCTGAATGAGTTCATTAGGTTAAATACCCATGACTCTTCTCACAATACAAATTTCTCTCCATGACTATATGGGAAAATTGTGTTCAGGTCCTTAAGGTTTGAGTATTGGAGCACTTAGATTTCGATATTGTATGTAGAAAATTACTTGCCTACACTCGGTGTATTGGGTGCTTTCATACACCAAGCCAATCAGCTTTTCATATTTTTAATAGTTTGGACTATTTTAACCTCTTCTATTGAATTACTGCAATGCATTGGGTGTAGGCAAGACTCTCCCTTGTACATAGGTTACAGTTTTTTTCAATCATCCAGCTCTCAGGTCATTCCATGTATTTTCCATCCACTTTGCTGTAAATGAGTCTTAAAAGACTAAATTGCCTTGAACTTATATTTTTTAAGGAGAATAACATTCAGGTCCCCAGGGTTAGAGTTGATTTATTTAGGTCCCTGATTTTTCAATATTATATTTGTAAATCCTCCTGTTTTTAATCGTACAACTTTCATATCAAGTCCTTCTATCTGTTTTGTCATGCAATTTACCTTGATCATTTAAATATCATTTAATATATATACTTTAATTTTAAAAAACAGAGGGTCTTCCTTTTTTTCATCAGCTTCAATCATCACCTCCAAAAGTATACTCACACCAACAATCACCACACCCGCTACCACTACAACTGTTTCCTTTGAAGCCTTTAATTCCTCATAAACATCTTATCAAATTTGATGTGTATACGGTTCTAGTTGTTAGTGTTTTTCAAGTAAAACCATGTCAAATTTATATTGTGAAGGATATATGAGGAGAATGATGGAGTATGAACCTATAGTTTAGGTGCAGTCCATAAAATTGGATGGGTAAGACCCAAAAGTTGGATGATAAAAAATAGGAAGACCTATGATATAATATCAAACATTCATGGCCTCAATCGCACATTAACTTAAACTTCAGAAAATTGAATTTAATTCTTTTCAAAATGTAATTTCAAAGATAGGATAGACATAATTTTGGTCTTGTAAGTCATTTAACAGTAAAATAGATAGAAAACAAACAGAAGGACCTGAGAGATATACAGTTGGAAACAAGAGCATCTATAAATATACTGTAATATAGAAAACTCAGGGACCCATCAGAGATTAGCTTAAATCTCTAGGACCTAAACATAATTCTTCTCTATATATATAGCCAACAATTTGTTTTACGAATTGATTACTAAAGTTGTAATTTCAAAATAGGTTTATAAGTAACAGAATTTCAAAACACAGGGCCATTTTATAGTACTATCATTAGGTAAAGTACTCCTCGTCTCCTACTTTCATATTTATATTTATAAACAACTAGACCATACATGGTTTTCTTCTATCTAAATAGCAAAAGCATACTATCAAGCAGATTGCAGTTCAACAAATAACAACGTCTTCTTTTTCTTTTTGGATATTGCTGTTCATGGGTAATCTTTCGTAAATCATAACAGTCTACATCCTAGTCCAACCAAAAAGAAACCATCCATGTTAAAACTAGATAAGCAACAACAAAGATAAATATCTCCCTTTTGGTCTCACCCAAATAATAGAATCCTATTCATTAATCTAAACTTTTCTAAGAATTGTAAATGACACCATTAATGTTTCCAGGGTTGCATTTAGCTTCCATGTAAAAAATTAAATTCAAATAAGAAGCATCAAAGAATGCCACTAGAAAACCTAGTATAAATCTATATGAAATAATTGAAAGGAAAATAAGAGTCTTTGAACATTAAATTGTTCTCTACCAGTCCCAAAAGCTGTTGGGATTAGTAAATTATGATGAATAAATTTATTATTCATTGCAAGAGGTTCTTGTAGTCCAGCTAACTAGAAAAGTCCTTTCTATTTTCTCAGTCCAGTCCAAAATATAAAGCCGGATGATTTTATATAAAGCATACTCCCTGACTCGACAGATATAAATATCAGCCAGTTCATATCATATATAATGTACTCCTTGGCTTATTTTACAAAACTTGATTAGAAGATCCGTGACATGCACAAGGGTCCCTTTACTGAGTCTTCTTAGCATCATCTAGCTCAAGATGATGTGCTTTATTTCTAAAATGTCCGAAAAACACTCATCGTAAAGCCCATTCAGCAACCAAATATACTATCAGCCAAAGCTCTACGAAAATAACCACAACTACATGTTCCCATAAAATATTCATTGAAATGAAATATTTTGTCCTGCACGGCCTTCTCACTACCGCACCATCAAATCAGTAGATAAAATTTTCAATACAGGATGGCATAACCTTCTGATCCACAGGAAAAATTCTTAACAAAAGGAAGACAAAAGAAGCCAAGATGACGTTTGTTTCTTCTTCTTCCTCTTCTTTTCTTATAATTGAGGCAGAGATTTAAAGGTTTAAGATTCGCTCACAAATAATAGTTCTCTCCAGAAAAGATTGGTAACAATATTTGTTAATTATTTTTCACTAAAACAAATACTATTATTGTAGATAATAATTCCCTACTGGCCCCTCATAACAGCCAAAGTGCGCAGATTAATAAATTCAATATTCGCCTTCACTGACAAAGAAATTATACAAAGTAATGCATTTTTAACAGGTGGGTATTAGATTAACCACACAACGTAATCCACGCTTAAAAATCTCATAACAAGGCCAAACCGACCGCGACAAACATATAAATGTCATGAACGTTGGTCTAATTTGATCGCCTACCGGCCTCGACCCCACCAATAATCACCTCAAATACTCTTGGCTCTAAGACAAACAGGGACACAATTGTCCGATTAAGTAGAATTACAAAAAAACCTTTCCGTCAAACCACTAGCTAGTTAATAATAATAAAGCATTAATATAGAAACTTAAAAAAAAAAAAAAAAGATAAAGTAGCATCAATCAAACTTCAAATATTAATAATTAAATCCCCGAGAAAAAAAATAATATTTTAACTAATAAAAATCATTACGATGAACGGCTGTAGCTTTCTTATCTCTAGAAACGCAATAAGATACCTTCATCGGTACTGAACTACTAATCACTACTGATAGGGTTTGATTTTTTCAATTTCTAAAATATTAATCGAAAGAAGATGAACTAATGTGAATCAAATATTGCAAAAATTAAAAGTAGGAAAATGAAATTGGAGCTCTTACTTACCAGTAAGATCAGCGAGAAGAGCTCTGCAAGGACCTTGAGTCATGTTATTTGCGACATCCAGAATCCAAAATCCGAATACGAACACTCCGATTGCTCTTGGTCTGGTGGTCTCTCCCCTGTCCCCTAACAACCAACCAATATCGGCGGAGTGACCGATGATTAAAACTGCTAAACAAATTAAACATGTACCGGCAAGGATAAACGGCTTGCGGCGGCCGAAACGGCTGGTGCAGCGATCACTCATATGGCCAACAAGAGGCTGCACGACCAAACCCGATAATGGCCCACAAAGCCATATAATACTAGCCCACTTATGCGGAATTCCCAGCTCTTGAACATAAGGAGTTAAGAGAGAGAGCTGTATAGCCCATCCGAATTGTATCCCACCGGCGATTGAAGTCACGCGCAGTAGTTGGCGCAACGGTACTCTGCGTATTACCGGTGGTCTGGCCGCCGTTGGTCTAGCCCTGGCTCGTTGTGACTCCGATTGTGGGATTGCCATCCCCTTCTTCCCGGAACGAAGACACACGAGCACCAATACTGACGAACTACGGCGACCAAAGCGACTGTTTCTGAGAGACTGGGATGCTAGTCTACACTCTCTCTAAACTGTTCTTCAGCTTTTAGAAATCAGAAAATTGAAGAAGCAAAGAGCTGAAATTGGCGGTTTTGTTGATCGGTCGAGTTATGTAACTACCCTTTACTCTTGAGTAATATTACGGATGGACCTCAGCAACAGAAAATAGACAAGACAAGAGGTTATAAGTTGTAAATTATACATAAATGGAGGGTAATTATTTAAAAAAAATTATATTTTGAGAGAGGGTTGGCCCGGACGTTGACAGCCAAGTTGCCCGTAAGTGACGTTTGGAATATTGGGATTCTGAATCCAAATGACATGAACACCCCCCAAACAGTAAACAACCCTGCACATGGACCAATTTAATTGCAGTTCAATCAAAACCAGACCCAACCGCAACTGATTTGGTTAGTGTTAAACAGGAGCTCTTTTGAATTTTACGTATTTATTAGTCGTTATTAGATTATTAAATTTATATAGCCAACGGATATCAAACTAAATTGAATTAATTCCATGCAATTAACGGGATACAACCTAGACTTGGTGAGGGACCAATTTGGGTCAATTCCTTCCGTGAACCGTCAGCTACAGTTCAATGTTCAAGCAAGGGTTGAATGCTTCTGCCATGGTTCATGATGTGATTTAATCGCAGTACACGATTTGATTCGATAAGAGATTGACAATGGTCATTAAACCGCATGTTTTGCATTTTTTAAAATCTTTGAAATTGAATTGACCTTCATTTTTCCAATTTAAGTCTACTTAGAAAAGTCAAATTAAATAGATCATATAATCAATAATAATTAAACAAATACAAAGACACTCAACTACAACAACACCAAATTTATGTGAAAAATCATCTAACGTGAAAGAAAAATTACCGGACTAAGTTCAACTATTCTTTCGATAATAAATTAATGAATTACACAAATATTTCTTTCTAGTCCAATTAAAGGCTCACAATAATCATCAAAGACGTATTCTTTGACTAACACGAAATAACTTTTCACCTAATTAGTGAATTTCAAGAATAATTAAAAAGAATAGAACTTGAAAGTTGCAACTCTTATATCCTTTTTCTCTCATTTTCTTACTTTATGTCTTTTTTTTTATATTTAAACTTTGCTAAAATTCACAATTTTGTCATTAGTTAATTTATTTTATAAAAAAAAAACACTTTGTTACTTTATTTAACAAAAAATATTATAAATAAAAAAAATACATGCAACTATTGTATATTTTTTATATAAGTATAATAAAATTCAAATTTATTGTATAATTTTTGTATAATTATTATATAATTCTACAAGTATTGTACAACTGCATAAAAATTCTATTAAATTTAATAAGATCGTTTTTTATCTGTAATTAAAAATAAAATAAAAAGTGAGAATGTATTTATATATATCCATTTCATTTTCTTAATCCTAGTGATTATCGCCCACCAAAAAAATCTCAAGCACAAAAAGGGGTGGATCATCCACAGTATGGATCACGATTTGAAATAATTAGCCCCACACAGTTCGAACCGGGCATGGCGGAGTCAACCAATGGGTTGAGATGGGAGTGAGGTTAGAATTGTCAAATGGAAAAATGGATGGCGTGTAGAGTAATGGTTGGGGTTGAGGTGAGGGAGGAGGTGTTGATATTTTAGGTACATGAACGCAATTGGGCCACCCCTGATTCACGATTTAGGTTTGGAAGTTTTAACGCAAACATGTTCCTTTTTTCGTCATTTCACTTTATTTTTTTGAGAGCAATTTTCTTTCGGTTTGAAAATGTTAAAGGTGCATAATGCAGACTTGTTTATGAAGCAAATGTCCCTCAACTGACCTTCGCTAGGCTGGGTTTCATAATTCTCAATTATAAAAGCGTCTTCCAACAAAAAATTAAAAGAATAAAAAATTAATCTTTCTTTTTTTCTTAAATGCTAAACATTTATAATATCTATTGGAAATATAATCATCATCACGGTCTTCACATTTTGTTATAACCACTAACTTAGGGGTAAGAATTAATTGTATCTATTGGTTGATTATAATTATTGAAATTTTAAATATTGATATTAAAATTTTCAATTATTGGATTTTCATTGAGTGGTTTGGTTACCGAGTACATAACTCCAATTTTAGTTTGTCAAATTAGTTGGGTACAAAAGGAAGAGTATTTTTGAATCTGGATATGGAAACTGAAATTTTCAATTGATTTAGTTTGATTTTCCATAGAAATCGAAAAGTATTCACATTCACCCCCAATTGGATCTAACGAGAAACCATTTATTGTCCACAAACCGGAGATTTCATAGGGACTTTCTCATCCAATATATATTAAAAAAATTCTTAACAATTTTTGGTAAACAAATTATAAGAAATATTTTAAGTTAAAGCTTTGTTTACAACAAAAGTAATACAACACATAAAATAGGCATGTTTGGAAAAGGATATGTGTGGGACAAATGTAAATTGCTCTTTTTTATTTATTAAAAATTAAAAAGATTTTTAAAAATAAATTTAAGGTTAATGTGCAAATTGAGGTGTATATTATTCCAAGACTGTCAACTTAAATTATAATTTTCTACATTGTTCCATTAGAATGATTCCAATGCATTGCTTAAATACAATATAGTAATTATTAGACCTAACCTATAGAAATAAATTTGGAGACTTAATTAAGCTCTAAAATCAAGTTTCGTGCATCTCTTATCTCCGTTAGTGAATGGTTCCACACCAGTTCCATGTACTAGCAAGCATCTCAGCCTCAATTTTCAGACAAAAACCTATCCAACTCTCTCATTAAAACTTGGCTCGCTCATGTCGTTGCTTCTGTCAAATTTAGTTTGGAAGGTTCTTATGCTGGCAAGCTTGAGCCGCCAAAATCAGTGGCGTCCTTTGTAATTCTGATGGACAAATAATGTGGATCTTCTAAAATTATATATACAGTATATTATTGAAAAGACTAGTCGTTTCCTTAAAACATTACGAAATATTTAAAATACGTTTACAATATGTTTACTAATTTATACTCTAACAATACAGTTTTTAATCAGTTTATTATTCTTTAGTTATTTTAGCTTACAATTTTTAGGCTTGATATATCATATGTTGTGCAACAACTGTCGTCATATCTTGATTGTCCTACTGCATTACATCTTTAAGCAGTATTTAGAGTGTTACCTTAAAGACAATTCAGGTTTAGAATTATTTTATCCAGCATGTAATAATTTAAGTCTTCAAAATTTATCTAATTCAGAATTGGCATCTTGTTTTGTTACTAAAAAATTTATAATTGGGTTTAACTTGTTTTTAGGTGATTGTTTAATTTCATAGATAACAAAGAAGCAGTCGAATGTGTCCAAATCATCATCAGAAGTTGAATATAGGTCCATAACAACAATCAGTGAATTGTACTAGATTCTGTACATGTTATCGAATCTACATATTCCACACAAGTCTGTCTTGCTGTTTTGTGACTATTGGTCAGTAATGCACATTGTACAAAATCTAGTCTTCCATGAAAAAATGAAGCATATTGAAATTGATTATCATTCGGTGAGACAAAAGCTTAAGTTTAATGTTCTGAAGTTGTTACCCGTTTTTTTTGCAAACTAGACTACAAATTTTTTCACCAAACAACACAAGTCATCTTCTTTTGAGTCTTTTCTCAACAAGTTTAGAGTGCAATCTATATACTCAAGCTTGAGGGGGCTATTAGGATATATTATGTATCATGTATCTTATTGTATAGAATAATTAACTCTAGATTAGGTTAGTATATAAACTATCTTTGGTTATTGTACAATTTTCTTTTCTCTCTCATCTAATACTGTGATAGGTATTAATAAAATATGCGCCAAAATAATAGCACCCAAAAGAAAATTCAAATATTAAAGCACCATATACAATTTATAATCAGTTTACTATTAATCTCTATTTCATTTGCAACTAATTTATGATACGTATACAACCCAATTTGTAAAACTAACCCAAAAAAAAATTTAACATTTCTAAAATATTACAATATATTTAAATAATTTTCCAATATGTTTACTAATTTATACTCTAACAATACAGGTCTTAATCAGTTTTTTATTATTTAAAAGTTAGTCTCGATTTGATTTACGTTAGTTTATAACATCTATATGATCAGTTTATGAAACTAATTCAAAATAATTTTTTCATTTTTTTAAAACATTAGTATAAATAGAATTAGTTTATAATATGTTTACTACTAATTTATTATATTATGAAACTAACCACATCATTTAGATTAATGTCCAGAAAAGAAAACCTAGAACTTTCGTGATTAAAATAGGGAAGTAAATAAAAAAGAAAAATGTTGTGTAATCAATCCACACATCCACTTGCATTCTCAGCAAAATCAAATGGATGCATGCGTTGCACGCAGTTCACAACTGCGAAGGAGATAATTATGTAAATAGACATTAAGATACAAAAATACAAAGCTTCGTGTCTATTAGATTTGGAAATGTTGTTTTTCTTCCCTTTCTTTTTTTTTTTTTTTTTTAAAAATTTTTGAGTTTAATTTATACTGAAAATTGTAAACTGTATAAACGCTTATTATCAAAATGATGAAGATAACTATTTTTATCAGATTCCTCTTTCAAATTTTGCGAGTGTTTGGTAGAGCTCTCAAGTCACTTCAAAGCAATTTTTTTTTAGCCAAAAACAGAAAGCATCCCCAAACGCCGAGGTTGAGTGAATCAAGACCCCAGATTGAGCAGATTAATTAACAGCGGTTGCCAATGCCAATCCCATTCAATATGAGACAATTCCAATAGCAATGACCATGAAGATGACGTAATGAGGTGAATCCCAGGGCCGCCGCGTGTTCGTCTGTGTTTCAGCGCAGTCGGCAGTGGCGGCTCATAACCGCTATTGACCGTCTACTGCATATACTTTCCACTTGTCTTAGACCAAGTAAAATACCGTCTTTTCAGTACTATACATACTAATCGTCGCAGTTTCAAAATTTTCAATTCTCCCTGATTGAATGAATTAGTGTTTGGAAATTTTCCATTTACTACTAGATATGACGAGTCCTGGTGTGGATTTTGTTTCTTTCTTCAACGGCTGGCTTAATGGCCTCCAATCTCTGTTACAACAACTTCATCAGGCAATTGAACCACAAAATGCACAAAATACTGACCACTTTAAGTGCTTAATTGACCAAGTTTTCTCTCACTACAAGCTTTATTATCGGGCGAAAGCAAATGCTGGGATAGAGGATGCTTTCGTTATTCTAAATCCTCCCTGGCTTAGCTCGTTTGAACTAACTCTGCTCTGGTTGGGCGATTTCAAACCTTCTGTGATTTTCCGTTTGCTTGAAAGATCGGTTACGGACTTGACGCCTCAACAGGTTGAAAGAATCGAGCAGGTGAAATTGGCGACGAGGAGAGAGGAGACAGCGTTGTCAGAAACAATGGCGATGATTCAAGAGAGTTTGGCGTCGCAGCCGATTTTGCACTTGGCGAGACGATTTCGGCGGCTGGTAGATGGAGAAGTGTCGGAAGCGGAGGAAGCGGTGGACAGGCTAAAAAGAGGAATGCTCAATGTCTTCGAAAACGCGGATACACTTCGAGGATTGTCGGCGGGGAATGTGATGGAGGTCCTGAATCCAATTCAAGGCATTAGGTTTTTGGCGGCGGCGGCAAATTTTCAGTTAAGGATGAGGAGATTGGGGCAGGAAAGAGACGCGCGAGGTTGACGCAAATAATTAGCAATGGACAAAAAATTAAGGATGTAGCTAGAAAATGTTAAATCCTTGGTTCATTCTTGTCTTGTGGAATTTCAACGATGGCTTTAATTAAAAAAAATTCACCAAATCCCACAAAAATCCACTTTTTATCTTATCGAAACAAGTTTTGCTGAAATTGGTCTCTTTCGGCTATTAAGATTCAATAAACCCCAACCCAAGCATTCTCATCTCTTACCAAATCACTACTTTGCTTAGCCTTCAAAGAAAATAAATTATGCCCCAAAATTTAAACTCAAAATTAGTTAATATATAATCAAAACTAGAAATTTAAGTAAATTATAATTTTTTAAGTCTATAGTTAAGTAAACGTGATAATATTTAAAAATTTAAGTAATGACAATTTTTTTCCATTAATTCTTAATTCCTATTATATTTTTATATGTGGATTTATATGTAAATTAATTTTTACATACTGGACCAATATGTAAATTAATATGTCACCATTATGTAATTTTTTTTATAATTATTTTATATCCTTGATTTTTTTACATAATGATCCATAAGTAAATTGATTTTTACATATTATCAGTATGTAAATTAATCTTTTATGACAATCACTATTATATTCGTATATTATTTTTACATATCAATCAGTATGTAAATTGATTTTTAATAATTACTTTAATACTTCTGATTTTTTTTTACATACTAATCACTGTATAAATTGATTTTACATACTATTAGTATGTAAATTGATTGTTTTACGATTACTCGTATACTCTTATATTATTTTTACATACGGATCAATATGTAAATTGATGTTTTACATACTATTAGTATGTAACACAGTATGTAAATTGATTGTTTGTTTATTTAGTGAATTACCTACTGATAGTTTGTCTTACAAACATTTAAAAAGAATTTATGAAATTAGACGGAAAAAAGAATGACAAAGATATGTAAGATGAAGATTTTGGGAAGATAGGGATAAGGGGATAGAGGGTATGATTGATTAAAGGTGACATTTTTGAAGAAAAAAATAAAAAAAAAATTGTGTATTTTAATGTTTTATTAAAAAAAAGGGTATTTACGATATTATCCCAATGGGCATCGGAAAGTTTTCTCAATGTTGGATGATACTAATAGGAATAGCTTGTTATGGACTTATGAAGCCCAATTTATTCCGATTATATTTGATTGGTTCTTTTTAAATTTATTTTATCTGGTGATTGGTTGGAAGTTTTATTCTGTATTTATTTATTGTTAAAAAAAAGACTAACTTTCAAATCAAATATTATATTTTGTGATAGTATGTAATACTGGATGCAAATATAAAGTTAAACATTAAAACTATTCTAAAAAAACTACTATAATTACTAAAATTACTTCGCTATATGCATCCAAAATTGCATATTTGAAGTTAATTACTGATATATACTAAAATTATGAATCTGCTACATATTTTCAATTAACATGACCGACCAATTTAGGGGAAATTTTATCTTTTTATAATTGATTATTTTTCCTATGGTTAAACATTGTGATTGATTATTTGTCTCTAATTTATATTGAATGTATTGCAAGCGGATATTAGTAATATTAGATGATTAAATGGTGGACTGATAGTGAATTCTATGCTCATCTTAATATTGGTGCTATCACTCATCCGCCTAAAAAGGTTATTTAATTTTGCTTTCTATTTTTAAAATAAAAAAAGAAAAGTCTTAATGGTGTTGGTAAATGTAACTAAGTGTGGATAATTATAATATACAAATTGAATAACCGTGCTTTGGGCGTAGTTTTTAAAATTTTGTATTTTAATTGATTTTAACTATAGTTTCATATTTATATTTTGATCTTTTATTTAATTAATATAATTTATAGCAATCACATCATAAACTAAAATATAAAAATTTATAACTTATCAACGATGAATATGGAAATTAGAAAGCATATATTTAGCAACAACATTTTCTTGACAAATCTGTACTAAATAATTTTGGTCCAACCAAATTCCTTATTTGTGATGAAAAAGAATTTATTAGACAGTTGATAATTAAAAAATAATTTTCATGCATATGAAAATTTTAATAAAAAACATGCTGATTTGTTGATAATTGTTAATCTATTACATTATCGCATAGTATATTATAATATTTCATGGTATAGAAAAATTAGCCCTTTTTGTAGCTCTACCACTAGTATTAGCCCTTTTTGTACCATTCCCTTGATTAACAAAGCATTCTCCGTCTCCTTATCTGCAGAAACATTTTTATTTGGCTCCATTTTTAGTAAACAAGTTTGTTTTTCTAATAGTTGCGATTTTTCTTGAGTGACTTCCAATCTCACAATTTCATTGTTGACGGAGAAGGGAAGCAAAATTGGGTGATTTGTCGTCCCAATCATGTTCATATTGTTAATTGATTAGTTACATTTTGTTTTTCATGAGTATGGAATGAATGGCAGCGGAAGTAAATAACCTTCTTGTTGGTATTGTTAATTAATTACCCAAGTTACAATTTTGATTAAATACCAAAGTTTGGAATGAATGGCGTCAATGGATACCCAATTTAAGTCGTTTGGTCGCCAGATGAAGGATATATTGAGATAATTCATTCAATTCTCATATTTTCTATCGATTTTACTACTACATTTAAATTGCTCATTTTCGCCCATCTCGACCAGCTGTCGACGAGCAGAGAGAATCGAGCTCATTAACAAAAATATTAGCAATGGAGGTTGTCTATGACTGCTATAATCAAGGAAAAAGAGGACTTGCCACGGTGGACTTCTTTGCCCAAGGTAGAAGATGACACAAAATTACATTTTAATCCTTGAATTATGTAAAACGTTGCAAACAAACCATGGTAGTTTGACTTTATCCATTGACCAAAACAACATCGTTTCATTAGTGAAAAAACAACTCTTTACACCACCTTTCAGTTTCTAATGGATGAAAGGTGCAACTAGGTTTTTTTTTACATAGTTCAAGAGATTTATGTCCCACTAATACTTATAAAAAAAAAAGAATGGGGAAGAATATTTTTATATTTATTAAAATAATTTTACAATTATGAAATATTAAAAATAGTAAATTTAGAGATTTACTGTAATATTATCAAAATTAAAATCATAATTTTAGAATTTCTATTTGCACTACTTATAAAACAAAGAATGTTATATTTACAAAAATAATTTTAAAATGATGAAATATTAAAACAAGTGCATTAAATAATATAAAATATCTTAATTCATCAAAGAACAATTAAAACAAGTGCACTAATATGTGAATTGAAAATTAAATAATATAAAAATAAAAGTAAAAATAAAAAATTGGTCTCCACGCGCAACGTGATAATGAAACTAGAAACTAGAGAATGAAGAATTTATGATCTTAAAGGATAAAACCTTCTAGATGATTTTGGAGTGTGGTAGATGATGAACATTCAAAGTGTTGTGATTTTCAACTAAGGGATAATTTAATTAAGTTCCCTATTTTTAATAATCATAAATATTTAACTATTTGTTTGACTGAAATAGTGTTAGAAATGATTGGAAGGAAAAAGTTAGAGTGAATGATTTGTAAAAGAAAGAAGAAATGTTTTTCACAAATAAGCTTAAGATATAGAAGAAGATGTATCATAAACAAATTTCTAATTCTACCCTAATTAGCGTTGATGCGTTGTGGTTAAGTTCTTTTGTTTTGTGTTAATAATAATTTAAGAGGTAAAATAGGTGTTGGGTTGGAAATTTAAACCATGAAAATTATCTGAGAATGCAAAGAACAATAATTTAGGTAGAAAGTGGAAATGTTCTTTTGAATAAAGGAAAAGTATGACTTGGAAAAAAAAGGCAGTCAAAGGTGTTGTGAAGTGGAGGGTTATGACACATCCTGCACCATACATAAAGTGGAAATGTTTTTTTTTTTAGGAATTGTTTGTTATGAGTAAATAATAAGTTGGAGGGGCGAAAGAAATGAGAATCCATGGTCAGCGGTCTTGCATAAATCAGCCAATTTGAGTTAATCTGAAGATACCCGGTACAATATGACAAACACTAAACAAGAGACAAGTAAAAAAAGCTGGTCATGTTTCCCATTGAAGTGACAATTATTGGATGAATGTGAATGCACACCTTTGTATTTAGTGCGAAATCTACACCTATTACATGACATCTTTCTCAACATAATTACAAAACTTTATAGAACCCAATCAGATTCTTAAATCATGTCAGCTTCTCAAATTGTTTTTTTTTTTTTTTTAATTTCTAATGCCAATCGATTGTTTGTATAAACTATGATTTAAGGTCACAATATAATTATTGTTTCTTAAGTGAGAGTGTTATTGCTAGCATTACGTTAAAGTTACAACTGATCGTTGATTGGGACTCGGATTTCAAGAATACAATCATGGAATTGAAATTTTATGATGGTTATATTATTATTTTTTAAAATAATATGAAATAATCAAAAGAATAAATGTAAAAATAAATAACTGAAATTTCTTGTCATAAAAAAAAAAACGGTCCTTCTTCTGCATTGATGATGGTTATATATTATTGATTATGTTCATATGTGTTAAATTTAACCTATTAGACGGTGTATTTATGTAAATATATTTTATATTTAGTTGCTTCACAAATGATACCGCTGATGAATTCTTTTTTTATTGGGAAATACCTCTATGAATTGAATATGATATTATAGAGAATAATAAGTGGTTGGATTGAGTTTGCAATTATTTATTGTGAGTGGGTGAATAATAATACCATAAATCAACCAGCATTTTATGTTATTCAAAGGAATGAAGGAATTAATTATGTTGATAAATGTAACAAAGATTCAACATCCACCTGCCTTTTATCAAAACAAATTGTTATGGGCTACCCACCCATAATCTATTCCAAATACACCTTATTTTAAGCCCTCCAACTCACTCCTTCCTGTAAGTTCATATTTTCAGATGAAAATGGACAAGCTGCTTAAAAAAAAATACATACAAACATTAGCCTTATACAATTGGACTTAAGTGCATTATTATTGGTTGGTTAATTTCCAATTGGCTTTTTGAACATTGACAGACTTGCCATAGTAAAGTTTGATTTCAAAACAAAACCTTTTTAGTTGGACTTAAAGGTACCACCTTTGTTGCACACGTGATAATGTATATTAGATTTGTCTTTTAACTCTTTCTGATGATGAGGATGAGATTAATTAACATTCATTAATCTCTCATCAACAATCAAACATAAATAAATTATTAAATGAAATTCTGGCTGCCAATTAATTAATTTACGAGAATTCAGAAAGCAGGAACCTGAAATCCGATCCACTTGACACATTCTGCCACAAATTATTTATAACCATACCTATGAATTATATATAATATAGTATAAGTATTGTACATATTAGGGGGCAATAATACTTCTTTATTTTATCTTTTTTTTTTCCTTCAGCATACTAGTAGTTTCCTTGCAGCTTCTAGGGTTTTTCTGCAAACTCAGTAGTAATAAAATGTACTGTAATATAAAAAGGAATACTTGCAGTATAAAGGTTCTGAACACATAGCTTGCTAATACTTGTAATTAATTAACAAGTATTAGGAATTATGTTTCAGAAATTTTATACTCTAAGTAGTCCTTTTTATTATTTTATTGAAGGTAGCAAACATAATTTTCAATATTTAACTTTTATGTTGATTAAAATATTAAAAGTTACTTCAAAATGATATGTTGGAGTGCAGTTTAAATATGCTTAAGTTTTAGTTTGAATTTATTTGTACGAAATATATCGTATTGTTACATGATTTTGGAAAAACCTAAGTTTTCCTAAAAAAATAAAATTAATGAAATAAACATAGATCCTATAAAAATGGGATAATTATTATTTGGTCAGTTATATCTTAAAAACTACTTATTTGGTTACTGCATTATTATTGCATGAAAAGACAACTTTGCGGATTTAATTATACAGAATAAGCATAAAAATCAACATTTAGCTGAAAAAAAAAAAAACAAATAATTTGACAATATCATTTAAAATTAAATAAGAAGAAAAAAAGAGATACGGAGCAATTATTGTGCAATGTATAAGCCCTACCATGATGTTGGGTCAAAATATTATGGTTTTTGAAATTGTATTTTCCTATATAATGACACTTCATTGTCTCCTCTCAAAATTTTATATTTTTTACAAAGAATTTCAAGAATCAGTATTATATATTCAAAGGAATTTGATGTGATTGAAAATGCCAAAAATATCAAATCTACTTGATGTACTCTGCAACATCATATATTGGACGCCAAATAGATTGCAATAATATCATATGCTACACATTACTTCACTTTAATTATGCAAAAAATAAACTTTACTTTAATTTAAAAGAATAAATTAATTAATCATGATCAATAAATTCTCTTTTTTTAGAAGAAAAAAAAAATAGCCCCTAAACTATAATAATACACGAAAATTGTGCTAATTTATTTCTTGAACATGGATAAATTAAATTAATTAAGCCCTTCAATAATCTTAGTAAGATGCACTTAATTGGTCTATAAGTATAGTGCATATGATTTGAAGCAAACAGAGTATAAGATTTTTGTTTTGAGTAGTTTCAATTAAAATAAAGGTTCAATTTTATCTGAAAGGGAAAAAAATTTTCATGTAAATTTTGAAAAATCAATTTACGGATGTCTAAAGTTTTTATCATTATACTTTCAGAATCTTTAAATCCACTTTTCTTATGTTTTCGTAAATTAAGTCAAACCAAAATTCAATATTTTTAATTGGAGAAATTTTATTATCAAAAGTCAAACTCAAAAAACAAGCGACAATTTGACGATTAACTAATTTAATTTTATTAGGATAACTAATTTAGTTTTTTTAGGAATATATGGATTTTATTAATGTACAATTTTTTTTTTTATTTAGATATCGTTAATAAAAAATTGTGGAATTGATGAAATTTTATTTTCTATACAGATTTTTTCTCTCATTTACAATAAAAAAATTGCTCTGCGTTGAAATCTATAAATTTAATGGATTACCGTCTATTTCTTCAACAATAAATCATAAAACTCGATAATCACATGAGATATTTAAATTCCATCAATTAAAATCACCTATTCCAAACTTTATTTTTTTATTTTGATGGTTTGATTAAGGTTTATTAATTAGTTGGCGAAAAGAATATAATGAGCCAATTTTTTTTTTTATTTTATTTTAAAATAAATGTTTTAAATGATTCTGCATTTGCTGACCAAAATGATATTATAGGTTAGGACACTGAAATGGGCTCCACCTGTTTGAGATTTACGTGGAGAAGAAAAACCAGATCCAAACTCTTTTCTTTTTTTTTTTTTTTTTTTTTAATTTAGAATTGTTTTTAACCACCATAATATTTCCTTAATTAATATGTAAATTTTTGTATGCTGCTCAAAAAATTAATCCAAAGGGGTTCTATTCTAATTTAGGATTTTGTTTAAATCATTCACAATACAAAGACATGAAAATGAGTCCATTGACTATATTAATTCAGTATAAAAAATTATATATATATATATATGAAGGTTAAAATGCTCAAAATTCATCTCCAAAAACTATTAACTTATCGTACTTATGTTACGTCCAATAACATCTATTCTATTACAAATCTTTGATATTTTTTATCTTTATTGATGCGGAATATATTTCAGACCAAATATAAGCTAGCCATAGGAGTTCCATCATCATTCTTTTGACGTAATTACTTTAAAATTCTTGACTTTTGACACGATTATTATATAATATTATCCTTTCAATCAATTTTTTAGAAATACTTTTGAAATATTCCTTCAGAATTTTAGAATATATTTAAAAATCCGATGATATTCAAAAATTGTACGGAATGATACAATATAATAGTGTCGAATGTTAATATTTGATTAATAATTATACGAGAATCGAGTGATTAAAAAAAATAGTAATACTTAAATAGTTAATTTTACATTGTATTTATGAGTGATGGATAACATAACGTCAACAATTGTGAATTTAGATTTGGGTCTTAGGTTGAAATAATTTCATATGTGTTTGTTAAATTTCTAAAAAGAACATATATGGAAAAGTACTTTCATTTTGCATATATTCTTGTATGAATTCCATGTTTCATGGTTTTATTTCATTTTACATTCAATGAAGAGATTTCTTCAGATTTTGATTCCCGAGTTGCAATAACTTTCCTCCTTTTAGGCTTTTACTTTTCTACACATGTTTATACTAAAGCTTTATCTCCTCAGTATTTCACAAGTTTATTAGCAAGCTTGGCATAGTGAAGAATGGCGGTTCTGAAATTGAAATAGTCGTTGGGAGTTAGGAAGAAGACGAGCAATGGCTAATTTCAAAGAAAACCAGTGACACGGGGTGTATTTAGTGTTCTTTGAAATAGAACTAAATGAAACAGGGCATTTTGGGCAAATTGAAAACTCAACCTTTTTTTCTTCTTGAAAGAGCATGAGAATAATGCACTAACCTAGCACGGAATAATGCATTTTCCTATGAATTAAAGTGAACATGTCACATAAATGAGAGAGTTGTCCATTTTTAAGCATTTTGATTTTTAAACATGACATGACATGAATTATCAAGCTTTTCCACGTCTTCTTCTTTTTATTGTATGGATCTTCCTTTTTAATATATGGTTTTCAACTTTTTTTTTTGTTCCCTCTTTATTTTTATTTTTTAAAAAAGCTAATACCCCCCCCAAAAAAAAGAGAAGCATTAATAAATTAATAACAGTTTTTTTAAGGAAATAAATTAATTAACACATAATTTTTTCAAATCAACTTATAATTTATAGTATAATGTTGAAGGGTTTTTGTCAAATAGACTAACAACTAATACCTAATAATAAAAGAAATGGAACCAGTTGGTGCATGCTATGTATAATCACATACCTAATTATTTTCAGGGGAGGGGAAAAGTCACCTCATATTGAGGGTCAGCTCCTCCCATTCATGCTGAATTAAAAGAATATATATATATATATATATATATATATATATATATATATATATATATATATATATATATATATATATATATATAATTAAAAAAAATATAAAAAAAAAAAACTATATATTTGTTTTTTAAAAAAAAAAAATATAAAATATA